>PVKB01003732.1:0-179969 GCA_004027205.1 Ctenodactylus gundi
ATAAGGGAGACCTCTGAGTGTGATCAAGGTTAATGCTTCAGAAAGCTGGAGGGCTCCTCAGGAAACACCTTCACAGGTGATATCCCTCATTCAATGTGTTATTCAATGTGTTGTTCAATGGTAGTTAATGTTTCCAAACCTGTTCTTTAGAATCAAAGGCACAAGCAAATGTACTAACTTAGATACAGGCAGGCATTCGGGTTTCCACAAGATCATCGCCAGTATTGATGATTCACTTAAGAGAACTAAAGCACTTGCCTTGCAAGTGCAAGGCCCTGAGTTCAATTCCCCAGCAATATGTAATGCTGGGCATGGTGGCACACACCTGTAATCCCAGCACTAGGGAGGCTGAGGCTGGAGGATTGCCTTGAGTCCGAAGCCAGCCCAGGCTACATAGTGGATTTAAGACCAGCCTGGGCTATATAAAGTAAGAACCTGTCTCAAAACAAAAACGAAACAAAACCAAACAAAAACGAAACAATAAAACCCATGTAGTGATTCTTGTGGCAGTGGCTTATTAGAGTGAAAGGATACAAAGGAAGTTCAGCAAAGAAAAAGGTGCCTGAGGCCAAGTCCAGGAGAAAACTAGGCACAGTGGTGCAGGAATCGTCTGCCAGAGTCACGCCGGACACGCTTAATTTGGCCATTCCCAAACTGTGCCAGCAAATGGGAAGGGTGTCTTCCAGATTTGCTACTCAGCAACTCACAGCTCAGAGTTTATGCTGGCGGATGCCTGGCATATGCCAAAGTCCCAGACTCACAGGAGGAAAGCTGGTATTCCTCAGCAGCCATACTGTTTGTAAGTGGTCCTCAGTGATCCAGTGTTATTGGTTAGATGTTGGAAATACTCCCCAAATCTAAGTTTTCAGAAACTAGCTAGCAGCAACTTCATGAGCAGATTGTTCAAAGGAGAGGAGCAGCCAGGTCTGCTGTGTCAACTCTTTTTTTGCATGTGACCCTATAGGTATCTTGGGTCTCTGATGCTTTGACATATTGGTGGTCTTGCTGAGAGTAAATGTCTTACCTGAAAGCTTGTCTTTCAGATGCAAATCAGCTAGTACAGACCCCATACTCCAATCAGTTCCTGTAATGAGCTCTTATACTCTGGGCCACTCTTCTTGTGTCCTGGTCACTAGAGCAAGGTACTAGACAGCTTGGGACAGCTTTTATGTCCCAGAACCCATGGAAAGGACAGCCAATCCTAAACCTTCCCATTTCTTCCTATAGAAACCAGAGTAGAGCCTCTGTTCAGTTCCTTCCTCTCCTCCTGCCTTCTGGCCAGCTTGGAACTTGCTTCCGTGGCCCTCAAGGTAGCATTCTCCCTCCTGTTGGTGTATGCAAGTGATCAGCTATCTGATTACAACTGTCTCCCGATCTGTTGGCCTCATCATACTTGAATATAATATCTATGGTTAAAACAAGGCACAAGCACACAAGATAGGTGATTGAAATAAAATCCAAAGCAGGAGGCCATGTTGCAGAGAAGGCCAGGTGTGGAGTTAGAGGCTCTGCCTTGGAGAGCTAGTGGTGCTGCCAGTTTGACTTCAAACTTTATTTTTTCTCCTCTTGGAACTTTGGAAAAAGTAAGATTGAGCCTTGATTCCTCAGCAAAAGAAGGTTTATTTTATTTATTTATTTGTTTATTTATTTTTGGGACAGGGTCTCGCTCTATAGCTGAGGCCAGCCCAAAACTCACTATGTAGTCGAGGCTAGCCTTGAACTTCTGGCAATTCTCCTGTGAGTGCTGAGATTACAGGCTTGTGCCACCATACCTGGCTTTATGTGGAGCTGGAGAATTGACCTCAGGACCTTGCGCACTGCTGTGCAGTTCCTCCAGCCCCAGGAAGGTTTATTCTTGGCCAAAAATAAGAGAGTTAGATTTACAAGTCAACCTCTCAATCTGTCAGAGGAGAATCCATAGGTAAATAATGAAAGAAAAGAGGGAAAAAGGCTACTGAAAGGAAGAAATGTTCATGCCTTTTCTGGGAATTTTTCAGGAATTCAAATGCCACTGTGTTTGCTCCTTTTGTGTTTATTTCTGACTATTGTTATTAGAATTGTAAGTTGTGATGGAGCGGCTGTGTTATTTAGCATGCAAATGAGATTATAATGTAGTTAAGTGTTGTCTCTTGGTGACTTTAGTAGGCATTTTAGATCCAGATGCTTTTGGTTAGTCCACATGAAGAGAGACTTGTGGCTTTCAGGTATCCTGTCCTTAAACAAGATTAGGAGGAGACAGGCAATAGAGCAGCCTTCTCACTGTGGTGGGAGAGAATTGGGCTGCAGGAACTGAGGCACTCAGCACTTATCAGCAATGGGAACTCTGTCGAACTGTAGTCCAACTCTGAGCCTTAAATCTTCTCCTTAAGGTGTAGATGATCTCATATTATCGATGTACAGACAAAATGCAGGGGACATGTTCTGTGCCCAGCACACTGTGAGCTCTTAGGTGGTACGCAGTCTGCTAATTCTCTGAAAGTGCGGTGGCTGCTGAGAAAAGTGGGGAGACTTAAATATAAAATGTAAAATTCTGAAAAGCTAATTAGCAGACCACATGCATTGTAATTAAAAACTAAATTGTGTAATATGTATTATATTTGTGTAATCTGACTTCTTGTCTGTTTTATAATTGTTCTTTAAACTGGTTATTTATAAATCAGTCTATATATTATATAATAAATCACATTTACAGATTAAAGAAACATTTTATCCTTTACACTATTATTCTTTGTATTTCTGCATATATATATTTAACAATAAAAATAAAAGACATAATAAGAAAGTGTCTCCCTTTGAGTTTATAATTAATAGTATTCTGCCTTGGCCTTTTCCCCTTCTGGTTAGGAGCTGCAGCTTGCCTTATTTCAATACTTCTTTAATTGCAAGGCTGCCGGCAAGTAAAGTGAAACTAGGAGAGAAGCCTGCAGTAACTATGCCAGCGTTTGAGATTATTAGTATTTTTCTCATCAAGTTCTGGCATGATTATGGTGCCAGGTGAGTGTGTGTGTACTCTCATAGTACCACTGATTTGTCTCTGAGTCCAGCTGCTGTTAATATTGTCAAAGGACAGGGATGAGGGCCAAGCAGCCCAGAACTGGGAACTGGGAGTGAGGATGAATTCCAGTCAAGTAGAGACATGGAAAAAGGGGAAATAGAGACTGCAAGCCAACAAGGAGAGATGGGTCTGCGTCCCCCTCACCCCTTCATGTCACAGCTCTTTGGAGTCCCAGTGGATCTTGTGACCTACATTTGTGTTTCCATGCAAGGACTTTGCCTGTTTTATTCTGCCTTCTTTCTAGGGTAATCTTTTTAAAAAAATAATAATTATTATTCCCAATTTATTCTTTTTATTAGCATATGTTTGCAACACATAATAGTTGCATTCAACTTGAGGAATCGGTGTGTATACATACCACATCTGCATCATTTTTACTTCCCTTCGCCTCTCCCACCCTCTCACTGGTCCCCACCTCCCTTTTCCCTCTCTGCAGATCTACTATGTACTTCCTTTTCTCTTCCACTACTCGCACTTTGCTCTTTTACCTTTTTATACTTCAGTTTTCTCCTGGAGGCCCACTTGCTTCCCCATGATCAGGCTGGGCACCAGCCTTTTGCAGGGCTGTCTGGGTTATTAGCTGTTCAGAGACTGCAATCCTTGGAGTCTATGAGGCTTTTAATTTTTATGCCTCTCAATATATTTTTATTTATACTTACATGTACAAGAAATAGGATATAAATTGGTACATAGTATATTAATAAAAATCTTGACAAGGGTTCATCCTGTTGGGTTATAAGAGTCTATTCTATAAGCTATTAAGATTTCACACAAGCTGAGTGTGGTGATGAAGGCCTGTAATTTCAGAACTCTGATATGCTGAAACAAGAGGATTACAAGTTTGAGACACCTTGGGCAATTTAATAACTTAATGAGACCCTATCTTAAAATAGATGAAATAAAGTGACTAAAATGAAATTAAAAAAAAGGGCTGGCTGGGGATGTAGCTCAGTGTAGAGGCCCTGAATTTTGTCTCTAGTACCCAAAAAAAAAAAAAAAAAAAAAAAAGAATTTCACAGTGGAGCAGAAGGGTTTTTCACATGTGGGCTCAGCAGTGCATGCTTTACCGATGCATAAAAGTGAGATATGAGACAAGAGTATGAATGTAAGAGCTGAGGCAAGAAGAGGTGCTGGTTTAGAACGTTTCCCTCAGAAGGTCTTCAGCTGTTGTGATATTCAGTGATTTGCTGCTATCTTGCTGCTATCTTTAAAATTATGGTAATATACACAATATATTGCATAAATTTTTATCACTGAGATCACTTTAAGTGGATAGTTATTCGGCATTAAGTATATGCACAGTGTTGTGTGACCACCATCACTGTTCATCTCCCAATCTTTCTCATCTTCCCAAACTGAAACCATCCCCACTGAGCTCTAACGTTCCCTCTCAGACTCCGGTAACCGTCCTTCTGCTCTCCGTCTTTCTGATTTTGGTTACTCTATTTCATAGACTGGAATTTTGGTGTTTTGTGTCTAGGTTTTTTAATTCACTTAATGTCTGTAAGGCTCATCCATGCTGTATCACTTCTTTTTAAAGGAGTACTCCTCTGAATATGTACTGCATTTTGTTTAATTTATCTTCATGTTGATGGACATTAGGCTTTATCCACCATCAGGCTATTGTGACGAATGCTGCTGTGAACATTTGCATATAAATATCTGCATCCATACATGCTTCAAATTCCTTTGGGTATAATCTCAGACGTGGAATTCCTGGATCATGTGGTAATTTTTTGTAGAATTTTTCTGAGGAAACTACGTGATATTGTACACTGCCACCATTAGTGCCCAAGTGTTCCAGTCTGTCCACACTCTAGGTATTTTCTGTCTTAAGTTCAGAGTTCTATTGCTTTCAAAAATTAGAGACTTTTGTTGTAAAGAATTTTGAAAATGATGGGGTGTAGCATTCTGAGATATACACTTGCAGTTCATTCCCATTTAGGTGATTTTTCTATTAGGGCACCTAGAACTGGTACAAGTTAATTCTAGAAATCTCCACAAACTTTTTCAATTCATAAAAATACTTGCCTTGACTGGGTTCTGACTACCTTTCGAGTCAATATTACTGAATCTAACACTGGATTATATGTTGCCTTTCTATAAACTTTAATTTGCATTTTTATTGAATCATGTCTACATATTCTTGTCTATGGAGCTATTTATTTCAATGTTTCTATTTATTTCAGAATTTCTAATTTGATAAGTTCCATATCAGTCTCACCCTAATTAGAATGAATTTTAATCATATTTTTATTCTTGTTAATATCTACTTGAGAATATTAAGTATATTTATCTTAAAGTCATTTTGGGGTCATATTTCTTGCATTTTGTCAGACGTACAGTTAGATTTTGATTGCCATATTTGCTGGCCATCTTTCTCATCTTTTTCTCATGTGCTTTGGAGTTACAATGTGCGGACTTAACATGAGTGAGAAGTTTTGTTTTTTCTCTGTAGTCTCTGTAAGAGGACATTGTTGGATGCCTCCTCTTATTCCCTGGACCTTGGTCGAGCACCAATCTCATGTTGGTAATTTGGTGGTCTTGTAAGGAAGAAGTGGTGTGGGAGATAACATGAAGTAGGCACGGTGGTTGGACCAGTACTCTGATGGCCTGGCTGTTGGCCACTGTAGGGAGGCGCTCTATTCAGATAGCCCTGAGTAGCAACTGCTGCATATATTTAGAGTCTTTGTTCCATTTTTAGTTTTGAGTTGGCTGTTGAATGGTTTTAGTCTCATTATGCACAGAACTTTTTATCTCTGTTTGATCCAATAAAGATCAAAAATTGGGCTGGTTTTGCCCAATGTGAGTCAGGAGTTTAGAAGTTAGTAGCTTCTGTGGCCAGTATAACACTTTTGTGCCCCTGCTGGGTGTCTTGCAGTCTCAGCCAAAGACAAAGGAGACAGTGGTGTTTGAAAATGGTTATAACTTTGAAATAACATAAAAACCAATGTGGAAAGGATAAATAGAGCTTTAGTGTCTCCTTATATATAAACTTTTTGATTTCATGACTTAATAGTTTGCAACTTATTTCTATGATTGAATATATTATTTATCACTAAATTTTATTCCATATACCCACACAAGAGGAAAACTCCTATTGCTTTCATTGATGTGATAATAAATATTAAAAGGCTGTTCACTATGCATTTAAAAATAAAATGTATGGGAGTTCTTGCTGAGGACAATGGTTCACACGTGTCTTCCTCTCAATTTTTGTATTGGAAACTTATCCCACAGAAAGATGAGCTAACAGTTCTTGGAATTGGAGATTGTGTGATAAATAACTGATTCACCAGGGGAACTTGCATAACATATAGCTAGGGCATAACAACCTGGGAGTACTTGGTGATAAGTGGGATAAGATTTGCCAGGTAGAGTCTAATGAAACCAGCTTTGTGGAGACCATCACAGGTATCAGAGCAGTGGGCTGCACTGCTGAACCTGATCATGCCCTACATTGCTCTCATCTGCCATACATGCCATGCCCAAGTCTGCTGGGGCCTGCTTTGGCACACCAGGACCTGTCCTGCCATGCCCCACACTGCCCAAATGTGCCCCACCATGGTATAATCAATTCTGTGCTGATTCATGTAACGTTGGACATCCTGCAGGTTCAGAGGAAATTAGGACCAATGAAGAAGCAACAGGATGTCCAGAAGATAAATCACACCTGCTTCTGGGACCTAGTAAGATTGGACCTTGTGCACATGGGTGGATAGCAGAGAACATGATGAACCATTGTCTCTGGAAAATTGAGCAAAGTCAAGAGGCTCAACACTCACGTGCCTGGAGAAGAGGGGTTCAAGTCTGGTTTGACCCATAGTAAAGGAAGTGGGGTCATATTCTATGGTTTCCCTAAAATGCCCCGGGAAGCTTCCACCAAGGCAACCCCAGAGTCTCTACTGAGGATGACTCCCAATGATCTAAGTGCAGAGCAGTCCACAATCCCAATGTCACCCTTAAGGACAACAGCATGAAGGCAGGTCATGATAAACCCACTACCACGGTTTTCTGGGGACAAACGTGGGTCAGGAAAGGTCCCAAATATTGAAAGCTGGGTTGAGGGCTTAGTGTAGGATATTCATTGTCTGAGTGATAGGGACTACTAGTAAGGGCAAGATTGGGGTAACGTCTTGGGGAAGGTGGAGCTTTGGGAAGTCTTTTGTTTATGAGATCCTGTGTTTACTTGAGATTTGATTATGGTGTAGGGTTGTGTACATGTTTGACCCCAGAGCAGGGATCCAGTTCTGGTGATGGTATAAAATGTCCATACACAGGAATGTATAATATCTGCTTCACATGAAACTTGGGAAAAACTCAGGCATTCTCTGAGGATATCTCCATGACATTAAGAACATCCCACCATCCAACAACACATTCCTGCTCTGAATATGATTCAGGTCTGATGGAGACTGTGAGTGGGCATGTATGTGCCTGCAAGGTGGCTCTTGAGGGTGTGTGCCAAACCTGGGCACAGGATGGGCAGGACAGGACAAGAGAGTCAGTGCATGTCACAGGTTTGCCACTGGTTCCACTGGAGTCTGTTCTCCAACATCTCAGTAAGGATACCCAGGATGAAGAGGGGAATGGATTTCAGGGGACAAAGTGGGGAAAAAGTTGCAGAGCAGAGATTGTTCTGCCAGGATTCTGGCAGGACAATAGAACAAGACCCCCTGCCCAGAGGGTGTCAGGGGAGTGTGGCTGCCCAACAACCAAGGACTCATGCCACATCTCCTCCCCGCCAGCCCTAAGCTTCCCTCCAGGAGACCTTCATGCTTGCCTGGAGGCCCTGGGGTGAGGATTCCTTCACCCAGTATGTTTAGCTTCCAACAAAGAACATATGATATTTGTTCAAACAAAGGATTTGGGGCATACTCCATGGGAAAATTATGACCGGGAGTAAAAAAGGAAAAGGAGGGTGAGAGGAAAGAGCAGGAGAAGACTGTGGTAGAGCTTGAGAGAAACGGATTGGCAGGCTGCAGGGGCTGTGGGGGAGGGTGGAAAGCCATGGCAGCTCCCAGACACGCTGGGAGTGGTGCAGCCAGCTGCTCAGGCTGTGTGGCTCGGACAGGCTGCTCGAGGTCCACCTCAGAGTGAGAGAAGTTAGAGCTCAGAGGACGGGAGGCCCTTCTACTGGGGTGCAAGGGAGATGCATTGGCCAGCCATCCTAAGAAGTAGGCCCTGGTGTTGCCACAGGAGGAATGTTGTCAATCTGAAAGCCTGCCTTGCAAGCTGGTGCCTGGTCAGGCCGCGTGTGAAGGATTGCAGCCACCCGAGGAGGTGGCCAGAGGTAGTGGCAGAAAAAGGGGGCACGTGGAGGCACCCATCAGACAAGAGCTGGGGTGAGGAGGGTGAAACGTGACAGGTTGCCCTGGGCTTCCATCAGTTGTCCAAGTAGGAGGTGCAAGAAAGGATCTGCCACCAGGCAGGGTGTTGGTGCTTTTTCTTTGGCACTGGCCAGGGAATCAGGTGGCTGGTCCCGAAGGGCAGCCCAAGATGCAAAGGCCACAGCAAGGTCAGGTGAGGCTCGGCCACTGGGGTTGCCTTTCTCCTCAGCTCTAGCTCTCATGGGGGCAGCTCCTGCTGCTTCAGAGGGTGGGGGATACTGGAGGTGACTCTACTCCTGGACATTGGGCAGGGCAGCGATAGAAAATGAGCACCACAGAGAGTCCCACTGCCAGATCTTAACAAAGACCCAGCAGAACCCCTTCCTGGCAGGGATGACCCAAGAATCCTCTTCTCCCCCATCGCCTTCACCATCACCACCACCACCAGAGCCAGCGCCAGGGCCACGGCCTTGGCCTCCACCAACTTCTCCCTTCTGGGGAGCAGGAGGGCCTCCAGGGCCATGGACCACCACCTTGGTTCTGCATTCCTCATGCTGTACTGCTCCTGGCCAAGAGGGCAGGATAGTGGTGTAGGTGGTGGCAGTTAGTGGTGGCAGTTGGTGGTGGCAAGAAGGGTTACAGGTGGGGGTTGTGTAGGGGATGGCAACGGGAACCATGACCCAACCAGGAGCTTCCTCTTGTGTCCTGACAACGCTCAGCATTTGCCTCCTCCGCGCCCTGGCCCACCAGGTAACTGGGCTCTTGGTTATGCACCTTAGACACTAGGTTCTGGATGCATCGAGTGAGATCTGTGTCCAGCATGTGAAGGAAGAGGAAAGCTTCCGGCCTCTTCAGAGAGGCCGGGACATGCTCCTGGCAGAAATCTTGCAGGTACAAGTCCACCCACGCCACCAGGACAGAGCAGAGGGCCCTCGGTGCTGGGATGACGGCAGCAAATTCAAGGCCCTGGCCCCTTCACTCCACCCCTCACCACAGCTCATCCGGCCCAGGGGACCTCCTCTTGCTTGTCCTGGGTACGGCCGGGTAGTGTTTACCCCGTTGGAGGGCTCCTGTGTTCAGCGGCTCTAGGGAGGAGGCTTGCGGCCAAACCTCCCCTTCCCTACACATTCTCTGGTGGTCTGGAATGGCCAGGGAGGGCGCTGGTGGGTGGGTGGGGCTAAATCACAATGGGAGGCTGATCTGAGTTCCCAGCCAGCCCTGGGCTCTCAGGGTGCCACAGCTCCGGAGGTGTCAACTCCAGCCGGCCAGACCCCTCTCCCCAGCCCTCCACTGGGAATTCAAGAAATTGCGGGAGCCAGAATAGGCTGTCCTCCCTGCCCCACTTCCCCAAATGTCATTCCCCTGTCCTCCAGGCCAGCTCACTTTTTGTCCTCTTGGTCCTCTTTACAGTTGGGAAGAATGGGAACCTAGGGGAGGGCAGAAGGGTGTGACCTCTGATGTCCTGCATCTGATCCCAGCATGATGTCTAGTGGGCAACAAAACATGTGATTCCCCCACCACCCACATACAACCACATACACACCCCCAGGGTCCGCTCTCCTGGGGAGGAAGCCTGCAACGTGGTGCTGAGGAGTTGTTATGTGCCAGATGCCCTGAGTCTGTGGCAGCCATAGCCATGGTGTGGGGAACAGCCCCCACAAAGGAGCACAAGGGAGGTGCTTTCTTTTTCTTGCTGTGTGTCCCATGAGGAAAGGATCTCTACTGGGGTTTACTTCCAGATGAGCCTGGGTGTGAGCCCAGGTGTTGGCCCCCTTGAGTCGCAGCACCAATGGCTCCATCCCCAGGGGCAAGCTTGCTTTGACCCAGGCCTGCCTAGGGGAGATGAGGCTGCAGGCAGTGTTTTTTTTTTTTTTTCTTTCTTTTTTTGAGGGGGGGGGGGTGGCAGGTGGGGAAGCGATCCAGGAGCATTGTGCCCAGGCTCCTGGGAATCCCCAGCCCTGGCAGAGCTGGCACTCAGGATAAGGGATTGTGAGGCTCAGTACAGCGGGTCCACTGGGGACCTTCTGGGAAGGGGCCCCAGAGTAGCCTACAGGCCACCAAGAAGTCTTGGGCCTTGAAAGCCGCTGGCCATTGGCAGGCAGGGTACAACACAGAGGGCCGGGCTTTTGGGGGTCAGCTCTCCCTGGGTGATGGGGAGGGTGTGCGCCTTCCCAGAAACAGCTCCAGCACCTGCTGAGTGCACGCGGACCTCCCACAGATGAGGAAGGTGGGTGGGAAGAAGTTGTCTCTGTCCCTCTGGGCGGGAACCAGGTGGGCTTCTCCAGGGTGCACTCCTCTGGGGTGCCCACCTCTGGGGTGCCCACCCTGCCAGCCTCTTGGAGGCAAAGAAAGGACTCGTCTTCAGCCTGGGTTAGGAGGGAGGACTCAGGCTAGAAACACGGAGAGAGAGAGGCCAAGTAAGGAGCCATAGGGGCCAGAGGGAAAAGGCAAGGCTTGGCCTGTCCTTGAAAACAGGTGTGCCCATGCAGCACAGGCACAGTCCTTCTTGGGGACACTGTCCTGGAGCCTACCCAATACATCCTTAGGGTGGTGAAAGTGCAGTGAGGAGAGTTGGGCTACCCTGCACTATCCAGTGGCCCTTCCCTGCCCTGACATCCCAGCCAGGCCTGGGCATTGGCCTTCCCACCTCTGACATCCTATAGGCAAATGGCCAGAGGCTGCCGAGGTGAGGTAAGCCCCATTGTCTCCACAAGAGCACTCGGCCCCATTGTGCCATGAGCTGGGGTCGGAGCCTCGACACTTAGGCAGGCAGCAGGAGAACATGCTGCCTTCTCCTCTGTCTAGGGACAAGTGATCTGGGTCCTGTGGCCAAGGGACTGGCTTGTCTGCCTTCTGGGTTCCAAGTTCTGTTTGGGCTGGCACCAAGGAAGTGAGGTCACTTACTTCCTGTGGTCTTCCTCCTCACACCCACCCTCCCAACCCTTACCCCTGTCAGGTGTGCTGCTTCCCTCAAGGCAACCCAGTCCCAACTGGCTGCATTTGCCTCCAGATAATCCAAGCAGTGCCAGACAGAGCCCCATCTGGCCCCCACCCTCCCTCTGGCTCAGGGTCTGTAGGCAGGCCCACGTGCAGCCTTTCCCAGTGGTTTCTGGAGACACAGCCAGTTCAGGGAAGGTCCCTCACACTTAAAGGTCAGGGTTGGGGTGAGGGCTCAGTCAGGGCTTCTCTGCCTGAGCTAACATAAAGGATTAGGGCCGGGGAGGGAAGCCCTGGCATGGGTCCGGCGGGGGCTAGGATGGAGCTCTGGGTTGTGTCGTCTGTCTGGGATCTTGCCTCTGCCTGGGAGTTGAGTTTGGTGCAGGTGGGTGCTCAAGTTTGGGTTCGGGTGAGGCTCACGTGGCAGAAGAGGCTTTACAGCTGCCCCCAGGACCGGCTGTAACATTTCTGATGCAGCTTAACATCTGGGAAACTCAGGAGCATTTTTGGAGAACACCCCCATGGCTTTAAGAAAGCCCCACCATCCAGCAACCGGTTCCTGCTCTGACTTCGGTGCAGCTCTGATGGTGACTGTGCTTGGGTGCGTGTGTGTTGGCGGCCTGGCCCATGAGGGCATGTGCCCAACCTGGGCTTGGAGTGGGCAGGAGAGGCCTAGAGGGCTAGTGCACGTCAAGGGTTTCCACTGGTTCCACAGCAGGCAGTTAATTCTCCCAACACCGGAGTGTGGATGTCTGGGCCGAGAGGGGGTGGATTGGCTTTAGTGGGGGTGGATTGGATTGGTATTAGTGGTGATACAGATTCAGAGCAGAGATTGCTGAGCATCAAGGCCCGTTGTTTGTCCTGGGGGCCTCTATCCCCTGCCCCTACTTGCCCAACTGCCCTGAGGCTGTGGGGTGCTGCCTCCTGCTAACCAGGTCCTCTACCCTCAAGTCCTGCTGCCCCAGGCCTTGGGCCTCACTCCAGGGGATCCTCCTCTCCCGCTGGTGGCTCCTGGGTTTGGGCCTTGTGCCCCAGGCTGCAATAGAACAGTTTCCAAGAAAAAACAGTGGAAATTTATTCAAACAGAGGATTTGGGGGCTTACTCTACGTGGAAGTTATTTCGTGGAAGTTATGACAGGTTGGAGCACAGGAAAAGCTGAGGGTGAGAGGAGAGAGCAAGTAGAGGCCTGTTGGAACTTGAGAGAAAAGGTTTGGCAGGCCACAGGGGCAGAGGTGTGTGTGTGTGTGTGTGTGTGTGGGGGGGGAGGGTGGAGAGCCACGGCAGCCCCCAGACATGCTGGGATTGGAGCAGCCAGCCACTCAGGCTGTGTGGCAGGGGCAGGTGGCTTGAAGGTTCACCTGGGAGGGAGAGAGGTTGGTGCAGCCAGCACTGGAGGCCCTCCTACTGGGGTGCTAGGGGGATGCGTTGGTGGGCCATCCTCAGCAGCAGGCCCAGGTGCTGCCACAGCAGGAAGGCAATCAGGCCAGAGGCCTGCCGGGCCAGCTGGCGCCAGGTGGGGCTGGGTGCGAAGGATCGCAGCCATGCGGGGGAGTTGGCCAGAGGTGGGTGGAGGAAGAAAGGGGCACGTGGAGGTGCCCATCGGCAAAGAGCTGGGGTGAGGAGGGTGAAATGGGCACAGGCTGCCCTGGAATTCGGCCAGTTGTCCCAGCCAGAGGTCCGAGAGAGGACCTGCCACTGGACAGTACATTGGTGCTTCCTCGCTGGTGCTGGAGGGGGAATGAGGTGACCTGCCCTGCAAGGTAGATCAGAGGCGAGGGCCCCTGTGAAGTCAGGTGAGGCTCGGCCACTGGGGGCTCCCGCCTCCTCAGCTCTAGCTCTCCTTGGGGCACAGAGGCCTTGGCCTGCTCCTTACCTCCATCTACACAGTTCTTGCTGCTGCGGAGGGTGGTGGATGCTGGAGGCGACTCTAGGCCTGGACGTGGGGCGGGGTAGCTATAGAAAAGGGGCACCTCCGTGAGTCCCTCTGCCCAGTCTTTCTAAAGACCCAGCAGAACCCCTTCCTGGCAGGGAAGCCAGGGACTTCCCGGTTCTCCCCATCGCCATCACCACCACCACCACCGCCACCAGTGCCAGGGTCTGGGCCAGGACCAGCAACTTGGCCTCCACCAACTTCTCCCCCTGGGGAGCATTAGGGCCTCTCAGGCCATGGCCATCACCTTGGGCCGGCTTTCCCCAGGTCGTTCCGCTCCTGGCCAAGCAGGCAGCCTAGCTCTGTGGGCAGGGATGGTGGTGTTGGTGGTGGTTGTTAGAAGGGGTGTGGGCGGAGGCGGGGCGGGGGTGCGTTGGGGGAATGGCGACGGAAACCATTGCCCTACTGGGAGCCTCTTCTTCCGCTCTCACATCACTCAGCACCTTCCTCCTCCGCACCCCCTGGGTCTGCGCTTTTGGTCGTGCACATTAGACACCAGGTTGTGGACGGGTCCTACATGTGAAGGAAGAGGAAAGCTTCCGGCCTCTTCAGAGCGGCCGGGTCATGCTCCTGGCAGAAATCTTGAGGGTACAAGTCCACCCACGCCTCCAGGGCGGAGCAGAGGGCCCTCGGTGCCTGGGGGAGGGCAGCGAATTCAGGGCCCTGGCCCCTGCATTCCACTCCTCCCCCGAGCCCATTCGGGCCTGGGGAGCACTTCTTGCTTGTCCTGGGTCCTGCCAGATAGGGTCCTCCCATCTGGAGGGTCCCTGTGTCCCGTGGCCCCAGGGAGGAGGCTCGGGACCAAGCGGCCCTTCTTCACATGTTCTGTGGTGGTCTGGCCTGGCCAGGGTGGGCAGGGGTGGTTGGGGTGGATCCCACGGGGGCCTGATGTGAGTTCCCAGCCAGCCCTGGGCTCCCAAGGTGCCACAGCTCCGGAGGTGTCAACTCCAGTGGGCCAGACCCCACTGGGAATTCAAGACAGTGTGGGAGCCTGGAGTCGGCTGTCCTCCCTGCCCCACTTCCGCAAATGTCCTCCCCCTGTCCTCCAGGCCAGCTATCTTCTTGTTCTCTTGGTCCTCTTTACAGTTTGGCTGGAAGAATGGGAACCTAGGGGAGGGCAGAAAGGTGTGACCTCTGATGTCCTGGGTCTGGGCCCAGAGAGCGGCTGGCCAACAGCAGGATCCAACACAAAGAGCAGTGTGTGTGTGAGTAGGCTCTCCTTGGGTGGTGGGGAGGGTGCGCACCTTCCCAGCAGCAGCTCCAACACCTGCTGAGTGCTGGCGATCCTCCCGATCCAGGCCTTTTGGCTTAGCCTGTATTCGCAGCACTCTGGAAGGCTTAGGCAGAACATCCCAAGTTTAAGCCTAGTCTGAGCATTTTAGTAACTTAGAAATACCCTGTCTTAAAAAATTAATAAATTGTAATGATAAAACTCAGTGTTAAGACCCTGGGCTTTATTCCCAATACCACAGAAAGAAAGAAAGAAAGAAAGAAAGAAAGAAAGAAAGAAAGAAAGAAAGAAAAAAGAAAGAAAGAAAGAAAGGAAGAAAGAAATTTAATCCTTATTTTGAGGTCTTAAAGAGGTAGAACCACATATGACCTTTAAGATATAATTAGATTATGAGGGCTTTTCCCTCATGGGGTTCATGGGTTTGTGGATGGGTTAAACTATTCATAGTAATGGCTTATTAAGATAATAAGTTCTATCAAGAATGAATCTGTTCTATGAACTAATTTAGTACTTTTTCTTAGATGTGCTCCTCTGGCCATGTGATGCTTTGTACTGTCTGAGGACTACGGAATTCCCAACAGCAAGAGGACCTTTAACAAATGTGAGCCCTGTTAATCTTTATAAATTACTTAGTTTGTGGTATTTAGTTATAGCAACACAAAAAGGATCAAGATACCATCTTAAGTCATCAAATCCCCTTATTTTTGCCAAGGTTCTACTATCAGTTGGGGGGCCTACCGATACAGCAGTACAGTTCGTCTCCCTTTGGAGTTCTGCCACCCTTTGGACTCAGTCTTGAGCCTAATTTGAAGAATGATCCACCTTGGACTGGGTCATGGTATCATGGGACCTCTGAGCTGTCAAAGAAGGATGGCTCTGACTGAGAGTTGTTTATTCCCCTGGAGATTAAGATATTTGACTACAAACCTTGTGGATCGACTCTGGCAATAGTTGTGCACCTCAAACTGCTGCAATTATACGCTCATCTGAGGAGGAGGGAAAACATGTTTCAGAGACTCTAAAGTTTTTTAGAAATTCCCTAGTAGGAGTCACTGAGGATGAAAAAAAGGGCAAAGTGAGCCAGAGATCAGACTATTGCTATCAGTGAGACTAGGGGTCCAGGCCTTTCCAGGACTACCATTTTCTTTGGAATGGGAAGAGTGGGAGTAATCTGGCTGAACAGAGAGAAGAAGGCAGAGTGCTCCAGACAGCAGCACTGTTTGATGAACTTCCCCTTGCATGCTCTAAAGAGTGGTTAGTTACTAGGCAAGGTCCTAGCACCTTCCCCCAAGGTGTGAGCCCCAGGCTGGGCTCTACTTGGAGCAGTAAAGAGAACATCTGGGGTTCGCATGTGGCCCTGTTTGCCCCGTGTGCTGCCTGCTTGACCTAGCTGAATTCTGTCCCTCCCTGATGTTGCTTATCGTTGAGCACATGATACCTGAATGAAAAATTCTTCTTGAGGCAGGCCAGCCAAAATTGACTGGATCTCAGAAAACTGCCATGATAATAATGGGATGACCACAATTACCTTACTGTAATTTACCTACATGATAATAACACAACTCCCAGTATCAGCATGGTTAGCAGTTGACATAATTATGGCCAGAAAGAACTATAAAGAAAGTAAAAGAAGTGGCTTTCAGTTTCCTGGAAAATCTGAGCCTAGTCCAGAAAAAACAAACCTTCCCTTTTTTAGGCCACTAGTTCTCTCATTTCTTTTTCCATTATCCATGGTAGTTGGGGTCTCCAGAATCTCTGGCCACTGTTGACCACCAGTGGTCAGGAACCAGTGAAGTCTGGGGGAGCAGGGTCTCCAGTGGTGTGAGAATGACAAAATCACATCTGGGAGGCTGAATCAGTGTTAACAGCTCATTTAATGGAGGTGAGGGCCAGGCTTATAAGCAGTTGAAGGGAGGAGGGTCAGTCAGGGTAACAGGGCAAAGATCATTTACTAATTGGAGTGCTTTTGGGGTCTGAAAGGCACCTAATTTGCATGGTGAGTGTCTCAAAACCTGATTATGTGACTTCTGGAAAGGGTCTTGGGGGTAGGGGAAAATTAGGAATTTGGGTAGGATGAAACCTGAGCTGCAGGCCATCCTGGGCCTGGGATAAGAGGGAGGGGCTCCACAGGTATGAGATGCCTTCTACCTTCAGTTATCCTGGGCCTAGTCAGAGTCTCACACACGGTTCCCCATCCCCATGTCCAAGTGTTGAGAAGCTGATTTTGAGAGTAGAATTCCCGCTTCTCCATTCTTTGGCCACTGATTAAATTTGCACTATTAGCACCCTGGCCTGGCGTGGGTTTCATCTTTGGCTTCGCAGCTCTGAATAGGAAAATAAATCATTTTCTTTTGGGGGTCTCTCTCAAAAAAGTGGCCCAACCAACTGTGGGCATTAGCCCAACTGCTATTTTCTTGAAAAAAAAATCTTCCTTGAAATGACACATTAATTAAATTTGACTTTCTGATAAACCTGTGATGTGATAATTGGAGAAAGAAAACCCCAAGGATAGACATGTTGTCAGCCCACCCTGCTCATGGCAGTTGGCCAAAGTGACTCATCAAAGTGAAATGTCAGCTGCCTCCTCAGCACTGATTCTAGTTCTGAGATTTGTTATGTCTTCTTCCTTGCCACTTTTAAACTTTCTCCAAGAATATTTCCTTTAGGGTGGTGAGTTATGGGGCTTTTGCCCCCTGTTTGCTTTCTTGTAGCAGAATGAAATGAGTCTTCTGGTGGCACTGCCTACAGTAACCGTCTGGGTTCCTGGAGTTTGAGGGAGCATCTTTCTAGTCAGGATTTCCTTTGGCAATTCTCTTCCATTTCATTCCATCACATCTTCTATTCTCTTGGAATTCATTTCGTTTTTGTGTTGACTCTTACAAAACCACTTATTACAGTAGATGTAAAAGTGCCTGAGTCTTATAATTTTTTCTCCTCTTGCACATTTAAAAGTACAATTAAGAAAAGAGAATATATTCTGTTATTTTTGTACTTTAGCAAGGGAGAGGGAGTGGGAGGGAGAAACAGAGACAGAATTAGTTTATAGTACTAAGTTAAGCACAAGAATGAATTCACGTGTTAGATGACATAGAAGGCTGCAGTGTTGGCTTGAAGAGCAATAGTCTAAATGGAGGAAACACAGTGGCCCAGAGCTTGGCTTTCTTCAACTCTGGAGATTTCATTGTGGGAATGTAGAGCTCCAAAGTTCAAAAATCAAGATAATAGTTTTATAACCAATGACTTAGTTTATAACCACACTAACAGACACAGCTATTTTCTTAGATACTTTTTCATTGCTGGGACCAAATTCCTGACATCCACAACATAAGGGGGAAAGATTTGTTTTAACTCACAGTTTCAGAAGGTCTCAATCCATTTGTGCGCAGCTGGCAATGATGGAAGCAGGTGGCAGAGGCCCCTCAGGAGGAATAGCTATTCACAGGATTGCAGACGAACAGCCAAGTGAACAAGGGAGGACAGGGCTAACATATGCCCTTCCACATTATGTTCCAGTGTTTCACCCCTTCTAGGTCAAGCCTCAGTGCTCCGTCCCTTCTGTCCAGCTCCTACCTCTTGGCAGCACATGGTTCCATAGGTACTTCACAACATCCAAATATATGAGGCTTTTGGAGACAATCTAGATTCAAACCACGACAGCCATACAGCTAAGTTCAGTTCTTGTTCACTATTCCTCCTAGTTCATAGTTCTATCCACGTCTTTTTCTATTTTCAAGGAGGACAAATAGCTTCCCACCACCACCATGACAGCCACCACTGCCTCAACAACAACAAAACATGTATGTGGAATCTCCTTAGGCCTCAAAATTTAGCAGGAAATAGAGCATTCATTATTCTAGAGGATTGTTCTCTGTTGACCCAATTTCCTTTCAATGATATTTGTCCCTCCTTTTGCATGATATTTTAATGTCTTCAAATTTCAAATCCTCCTGATTTCCTGAGTCAGGGTGCTCCCTAGCACAGCGGGGTGCCGCTGGGCAAACACCCATATTCTTTCTTCCTCCACACATTGCTAAGTGTTTGAGGAGAGACGATGTGATCCATTTGACAGCCTCCACTGTGAAGAAGTAAAAAGGATTTCAGAAGTGTTAGGGTGAGTAGTGGGGATTAGTAAAAGATACAAAACTGAATACAATCTTCTGGTATTTCTGATCTGGCTTTCTGAGAGTTTAGTTAATCATGCCAGCCAGAAAGCAATGGGAACCTCTGTTGCCACATTCTGTTTGGTCACCAGGTTGCTGCTTGAAGCTGGAGCTGAGCTTCTCTGAAATGACTGTAGATTGACAATGAGAAAGGTGTAGAGCCAAGCTGCCAGCTCCTTTGGTGAAAATGAAAGCCATGTCCATGATCTAATTACTTCAGTCACTTTAGACAAGTTATTTTACCTTTCTGGGCCTCAGTTTTCCTACCAGTAAAGTGAAGAGGTTGAAGAATAGATGCTACTTAAGTTTCCTCCAGACTTTCAGTTGTTATGATTTTATTTAGCTTAACCAGTAACACCTGTGCCCTGAAAGCACACTGAGGAATCCATGGACACTGATGCAGCTGGTTCCTGTGACAACATGAGGTGAATGTCAATGTAATCAACAAAGGGCTGGGGCGATCTAGCCAGAGGAAAATCCTTTTCTGTAGACCTTTCCCTTGGCCACACCCCACCCCCTTGCATTTCTAGAATAAAACTGCCTAAGCCAATGCTTTAAAATTTATTTCTAAACCTTTACTTGCTAGCATTTTCCCTATGAAACAAGTCTAGTAAGATATTTTCCCTGCTAGCTCCATTAGAAGTAAATTTTTATGTATTTTAGATGAATTTACAAGTAGAAAGTGCGATGAAAGGCTAAGGTTGGGCATAGAATGGAAAGCCACAAAACGACAGATTTTTGGTTTCATTGCATAAAGTCACTATTGTTCTCTAGAGCTAAGAGTGTTATTTTCTGAAACAAAGGATTGACTGAGGCTCAGGTCATGAAGTAGGTATGCTTGCATTCTGGGACAAATGTGACTATGCATTCTTCATCAATCAAAGTACTCAAAAATCTAAACTTGTTGAGGTGTCTATTGTAGTGACAGAGCTGAGAGTGAAGGAGAGGCTAATCCTTCCCCTTTACTGGATAAAAAAGCTACTACGTCTCCACCTTTATTTTTTCACCTGAGATAACGCATCCCACCTCTTGCCATCCCTCCCTCTCTTGTTTCAATAATGCATGACTGTGTTGTAAGGTGAAGCTCAGTGTGGTCCCTGTAGAATTAAGCTCAATGTGGAGGCAGAGGATGGCTTGTAAGAGTGGGTTAAAATATAGCCAAATCTAGCCTAGCTAAACAAAATCTTCTGAACAAAATCTTATCTCTCTCCCTTTCATCTAATAAGCCTCTGCTATCTCTCCCCAGCACATTGATGTTGGTATGATTTGTCAACAGATACAGGATTGATTTCCATGCCCATCTGTATTAGTCTGGGTTCTTTCAAAAGGCAGAATTTACAGAAATTATAACAAAAATGATCTATTTGGAAGGCTTACGGATCTGAGGATAGAGATGGTCCAAGATGGTGGCCTGCATGAGCAAGAGCTGGAGTGCCTGATGGCTGCTCAGCCACAAAGTAGAACACTTGTCCAGGACTGCAGGACAGCCAGTGAGAGTCTGATGCAGATCTTAGTTGTTCAAAGAACAATGGCAAAGATTGGAGACTGAAGATCAGCAACTTTTCCATAGTCTTTGATGTCCCAGGTGAATACCTTAGCTGAGGATGATAATATTCTTAGAAAAATGAAAACATAGCTAGCATTGGTCAGTGACAGCTGGCCTGGAGTGTGAGGATGAGTTGGGATTGTGGCCCCGGACACGGTCAAATCTATATTCTTGGCACAGTAGCATCCCATCCCAAGTCTCTGGGGACACTGGTGCTTGTTATGTGTCTTACTAAGGATTGTTGTGCAGGCTGTTACATCCTCTGTTAGCCAGACAGAAAACACATATTCTTGATTTGTATAAATATATGTAATTAATATAATATTGTATATACTATGTATATAGAGTGCTCATCTATCTATCTTTGCCAAAGTTCTAGAAACAGTTCCAGAATATTTCCTAACACTTTTGGGTTGCTGCCTAGTAAGCTGTCTCTTCACAGTTCATAACAACCAGCTGTTCATACCCATTTTGGGACAATATTGTGAAGAAGATTTCAGTGTAGTTTCTTCTCAAATTGAGAAAAAATTTCCTTCCTTCTCTGCTTATTTGCCTTCTCTTACTAAATAACTGATAAGGGATTCAACATATAATCTTAAATTTATTATATTTTATGTGTGTTATATTCTTTGGCTTAAAATAATCTTAATTAAATACTAAGATAAATAGATTTATATTTTTTAAATCTAACATTTTAAAAGCTTTTCTTACTTTTTATTTTCCAAGTCAGTAGCTATTTCCCATCAGTTGGATTATTGAGGTTTGATATGAAGTCATTTCTTTAAGCCTGACAAAAGTTTTATTTTTATAAGTTAAGATAAAGTATGACACTGTAATGAATGAGACTTAAAATGAACCTAGTGACCTCTGACAGTTTCTCGCATCAAAAAGAAATCAGAATTTTATTCGTCCTCTAAAAGGTTTTTATTTGGAGTTTCAGGATTTATAAACTTGAAATGACTTGGTGACTGGGTAGCGTTTTCATCTTAAAATCTGTTTATATTAGCGTAACTCATGATAGCTAAATCCTGAAAGCTGTTAATATGTCCCTCAACAGATGGACAAAGAAAATGTGGCACCTTGTATTACTACTCTGCCATAAAGATAAATTTTAGTCATTTGTAGAAAAGTGGATGCACCTTGAAATGAAATAAATCAGTTACAGTGGATGGTTAGAAAATGACCAGGCCTGTTTCTCAATATCATATATTAAGCCAATTTTATATTTCTATAAACTTTATTCTTTCAAAATGATCTCCCCATTTATACTTTGGGTCAATTCCCTGGATCAAGGCTACAAAATGTTTACTGGGGCTTAGAAAACAGAATCCAAGGGGAGTTGCACCTTGATCCCCTGTCTAGGCATGTTTTTCTGGTTGGAGTGAGACAGCGTCGGAGTATGACTTGTAATGTCGAAATCAGAATCATTCCCAAGGGCTATTTTACTGCCATAAATACTATGACCTTTCTATACCTGTCTGGGAAACACAACAGCTGTATGTATTCTGGGCCGCAAGTCTTGGGATCAGTACTCAGCGACCAGCAAAGCCTCATCCATTTACATCAGCCTTGTAAAGTGGTTGCTGCCAGGCTCTTTCCAGAAGGCAGTTACTCACCCTCCTCTGGAGGCGTGGGAGCTTCTTCCTGCAGCCTGCTGGGCAACTGCGACTTCGGACTGCCAATTCTGATGGCAGAGACAGGAGTGTGATGTGGGCCACAGCATATGAGTGTCTCTTTGCGTTTTTAATGAAAATACCACGTGTAGCTATTTGTGAAACTCACACAATCTGTAGATACCAGCAGAGCTGGAAAGATCTCTCTTCTCATCCTTTCAGAGTTTTTTTTTTTTTTTTTTTTAAATATTCCCTCCTTCCATGCGGCATTTCTGGATTTACTGTTAACTTTTAGTCTTAAATGTCTGTATTTGTAATCTGGGAGGAAGAGGATAGACTGAGCTTTAAAAATCCTGAAAATTGTTTAATTTTTCTTGAATAAATTCACAGGTAAACCCACCAAGGATAGAAAGCTTTTGTGTTATTGTAGACTTAGAGAAAGCCTACAAAGGCAAGTGACTGGAAGATGTCTTCAGTTCGTCCTGCACAGAAAGGGACTGGCACCTGGGGTGACAACTGCTGCTTGCAATTTTTGATCGGCAAATAAAGCCTCATTCACCTTTTCTGGAAGTGAAAGGTCCATGTGAACCACCTAGGAAATGGGTTTAAAGTGCAGTTCTCTGTCCACTTCAGAAATTACAAATTTGGAGGCCATTCAGAGACCT
Organism: Ctenodactylus gundi; assembly: GCA_004027205.1. Classification (NCBI taxonomy): domain Eukaryota; kingdom Metazoa; phylum Chordata; class Mammalia; order Rodentia; family Ctenodactylidae; genus Ctenodactylus; species Ctenodactylus gundi. The sequence continues at coordinate 22,469 of PVKB01003732.1, forward strand.
GAGATTGATTGATCTATCTATCTATCTATCTATCTATCTATCTATCTATCTATCTATCTATCATCTTTTTTCTTTCTTTCTTTCTTTCTTTCTTTCTTTCTTTCTTTCTTTCTTTTCTTTTCTTTCACTTCTATCTTTCGCTCCTTCTTCCTTTCTTCTCTTTCTTTCGGTGTGTCTTTCCTTTCTTTTTCTTTCTACTATAGAATTTAACTCAGAGCTGTATCATCAACCTAGACTTGCTCTCTCTGTCTCAGTAACTGAGATCCAACTCAGGGTCTTCATGCTAGGATACATCCTCAGCCCACTTTTAATTTTGATTTTGAGAGAACTTCTTGATAAGTCATTGTATTGCCCATTCTGGGCTCCAACTTACAATCATCCTGTCTTAGCCTCTTAAGGAGAACTCTAAGTACAGGCCTGTGCCACCACGATTTCCTTGCCTTTTTAAGCAAATACTCCATCAGGTGTGCTGAATCCACAGGCCTCTGGTTTTCTTTATTATTTTTGCTTTTTCCCTTAGTTTTTTTCTTTTTTTTAAGTTAAAAATTTTATAAAATTTTACTGCTTATGTATGCACATTAGCTATGTTATGTATTTTATATGTGGCCTAAGACAATTCCTACGTACTCTGAAAACAAAGGCAAAAAACTCCATGGGTCTCAGGTTAGACACCCATGAGATGACTCCAGCGCAGGCATTTTGAGGTCATCCCACCAGGAATGCCTGACTCTACAGAGCAGTGTGCTGAAAGTCTTAATATAGGGCAGCAGCTCTTGCTTTAGGGGTTCCAGGTATTCTGTAACTGTTTCCATTTCTATATTTATTTATTTTAACCAGATCTTTGGGTTATTCTGAATATGCTACTAGTTTCTCTGCCCTTCAGATAATAAGAATATAGTAAGGAATAGTAGCACCATTCTGGAGGAAGCTCAGTCCAAGCACAGATTGCTGGTTTTCCAGTCTCATACTCCAGTTGGGGGTTGCATTCTACTTTTCCCTTCCCTTCTCTGTTTCCAAGTACTCGCTACCCATCCCCCTGTTTTATTTTTGCTGTGACAACCATTACCTTGGCACTGTTATAGATACCTCTCATCTTCTTGACATCCTTTCCTAGCTATCTATGTATTGCTTACATCGTTGCCTCTGATTTATAAAGCAAGGCATTAAGGCTGAGGGAGCCTGGTAGGTAAGAAGGAGGGTTAGACTTCTCAGCCAGTCTGCAACTCCAAGGATTAGTCTGTTTATTTCTATGAACAGTGCTGTAACAGAATGCCAGAGGCTGCGGAAGGTAAGCAAGTTTGTTTCCTCATATTTCTAGAAGCTGAGAAATCCAGGACCAAGGTGCTGACATCTGGGGAGGGATTTCTTGCTATGTTCTAATATGGCAGAAGGCTTCCATGAGAGAGGCAGAGAAGAGAGGGATTGAGGTAGGTGGAGAAAGTGAACGCCCAGTCTCATGTCCCTTTATAATCAGCCTTATTCATTCATGAAAGTAGAGACTTCAAGATCTAACGCATAAGGCCCGCCTACTAAGACAGCTGATTTGGGCATTAAGTGTCTAACATGTCCTCTTAGGGGAACATACTCAAATTTTAGCACTTCATGGCCTTTCTCCCTCAGGAATAAATTCAAGCTAGTATCTTTAGAGAGAATTCCAGTGCTGAGAGGCATTTGAGGTGATCATATTAAGACTTTTACTTTGTATGTGGGAAGCTGAGGCATACACTGATAAAATTACTTCTAAAGTGGATGCATTTTAAACATTAGATTTTGAGCCAAGGTTGACTTTTCTTGACACTCAATCTAAACTCTTTCTACATTATTGCTTTGTTGCCTCAGAAATAATTAATGGCTCTTAAGAACTGTAGAATGAGCATATTTACTGGCTGAACATAGAAGAGAAATAGGTGTTTATATAACGGTAGACAGAGGGCTATATTACACAGGAAGCTAGCTTTTTCCAACAATTAAGGAAAAAATGTTTTACTTCTCTGTCAAGAGCTCAGCTTCCCTCTACACATTTTATATTTCTTGTTGCAAGCCATATTGATTTCCATGTGAGCTTACCATTTCTGTACATCTAGTATATTTGAAAGCTACTACATTTATCTGTGATACTCTGCTTTTATTTTATTTTGTTTTCTTTTGTGGTAATAAGATTTTAAGCTACATCTCCAGCCAATACACTGCCAATGTATGAACAAACACACACACATGCACAGACACACACACACACACACACACACACACACACACACGCACACAGAAAGAGATAGAGAGAGAGAGAGAGAGAGAGAGAGAGAGAGAAAGAGAGAGAGAGAGAGTTACTGAATGCTAGTTTTATGCCCTATGAATATGAAGCTCAAATACTAGCACCCAATTTTAAAGAATTTTCCTGGAGTAGAATTTATTCTCCACCAAAATCAACATAAAAAATCAAACAAATGCCTCCTAAGTGTTATTAATCCTTCAAGGTTTAATCTACTCAGTAATGCATTTAAAAGTGATTTAACTACAGGTAGTGGATAGTTAAATTCTGCTACTAGCTTGGTATTCTCCAGTGTTGGAGGTGCATGACATACTTAGTCCTATACTGTATTTGCCTGGGTCTCCAGATACAAAATTTTAACAGTTGCTTCAGGCTGATGAAATCTTTCAATGCACATCAACTGTGAGTCTACATGTGTGTGTATATGTGTGTGTGTGTATTTTTGTGTATACCTATCATTGGAAAGAGCTGAAGCTACCTAACACAGCCTACTCCAAACCCAGGTATATTAATCAAAAGGTAGACTGTTCTTGGAGAATCGCTGACTGCCTTCAGTGCATGTATGTGCCTGAATGTACCTGCGATATCACGTTGAGCAGAGATGTGGGCTAGACTCTGAAGCTAGGCTGCCTGGAGTAAATTGTCTCCCACTTCTCTGAACAACAGATGGATTTTTCAAGTGTACAAGTTATTTGAACTCTAATACTAGGCTCCTGAATACCCACCCGCAATTTGACATAAAGTAAACCGGGGCACTCTTTATCCACCTGTCTCGCTGTGTTGTGGACTTTGCAACTCCCTCTTCTAACCAATATTACAGTTTTCTCAGCTTATTGTGACTTAGACGCTTCAATTTTCAATTCTAGTGGAATACCGCCATAATTTGGGATCACTATGGCAATGGTAGAGCTATTTTTCTTCTATCTGGTTGCTGCTTCCATGAACAGACAAGATCATACCCGGTTCATTCTGCAACTTTTTTTTTGAGAATAGGAAGTAATAGAAAAAAGTAAGAAACTTATAAAATATATTTTTTCATCACCTTCCCTTCAGATAGAGATTACATGATACTGCCAGGCAATTGCCAAAGTACATAATTATTACAACCTCTACGTTTCTTTCCAATATATAGCACAAATCCCTTGCTAAGTGTGTGAAGAATATATAGGCGGCAAGAATGTATACTTTTTTGAGGTGCAGGGGGTTGAACCCAGATCCTGTAACAACTTAGATATTTTTGACTGTTTGCTGAGGCAGGAACCAGCAGCAACAGAGGACAACTGGCTGATGGTCAGGTTCATGCTTAGTGATGCTCCTCTGAATTGCCTCCCTCATCCTGCCAACCACCAGAATAGGAATCAATCAAGTTTTAATATATTGGTTGATTAACTGATTGCCAGTTGGCACCCATCCATAGCTATCAGCATGTTCCTTTCAAGTCTCTCTCCTCTTGTCCCCTCAGTGCTTATCCATCAGAACTTCACTCACAGGTAAAAGAAGTGAGATCTACAGCAGAAGCAACAAATTAAGAAGAATGTGAGGTCAGAAAGAGAGAAGCTAAACTTTGTACCCCACTTGGGTAAAAAGGTGCTTGTCTTTGTGATTCTATTTCAATACTATGCGGACTTATCAATGGATACACCCTAAGAGTCTTTCTAATTTTTCCTTTCAATATCAGCTTTAAAACTTCTGCCAGTGGCAAAGTCAGAATGTATGACATATGATTCTACTTATGATCACTTGTTCTAGGGATACATTATTGCCACTTTTCTGGCTCCATTTTGTGTCTGAAAGGTTGTCCCCCCCATTTTATTGATATGTAGAAATGCAATACAGTTTACACTGATCCTGAGTATTTTATGCATATACCTATCATGGCAAAATTACAAATCCTTCGCCTCTCCCCTTTTGACCCTCCCACTCCCAAGTTGTTTTTTCCTTCTCTTCGGTTTCCCATTTTGGATTTCTATTATCTGCTTGAAGTTTACTTGTTCTTTTAGGTTCTCTTAAATCCTTTCTGGAACAAGGCACATCTTAAAATATATGAGATCACAGTGTCTTGATGGAGCACCTAATCTCTCTGTACTTAAACACAGTTTTATTTCTTAAATTCTGAACTGGATTTTATTTGTTTAGCCACATGTTATTGCTACTATGGATATTTATATCCCTGAAAGGGAGATGTATTTTTTTATTCATGTTCTTCCCAAAGTCTCCTGCAGGAATAAAAGCTTGCTTCATTAAGATGGTTTCTTCTTGGAAGATACATTTTTAAAAAGTGACCTCTTTAAAAATGCAATTTCTTTAATTTCATCTATGTTGGTAGGATGTTGGCTGTTTCTTTTTTGGCGTATATTCTAAATTTTAAAAGGTTTTGCATGCAGAATAGATGCCTGAAAAATTGAAATGTATGGAGTCTTGGCTTTGGACATGTTTAATGGAATAAATGCTTTCTGGTTTATTTTTTCTTTCCTATAAACTTTTAAAAAATGTAAATCAAAAGTAACAAGGACCCTCAGTGCTTATGGTGTACCTGATGGGTGATAACACTTTACTATGTGAAGGAAATTCTGTTATTTTAATTGAAAAAGCATTTTCTGGATGAAGAATTTGAACAATATAAGTTGTCATCGACAGCTAACTTGTTTTGGCCCTGAGCTACTTCTTAGGCTCCAGTTTTACAGAATGAAAAAGTCCAAGTTTATAATGGATAAGTCCAACTGTTGAGACAACTGGAGGCTGACTGGCCAGAAATAATTCATCAAGAAAATCTCATTGTAATGAAGGTTTTGAAAAACTAATTCAAAGTTATCCATGGTGAACAAGATATTTAACTTTTAAATAAAGAGTAAGCCTTGTGCTAAATACCCATTTTTGTGTCCTTTATTTGGAGAGGAGAGCTGTTTTAGAAGCAGTTTTTCCTAGGTAAATGGGAAACAGTTAATTTGAAGTAACCCACAAGCTCCTGTATTCTATTTTCCTAACCCTTAACTCTTGATGTGAATGTGAAGAGCTTCCAGAGGAAGTAAAGAAGTTTGATGGAGTTTCAGGGTATAGATGAAGTGGGTCTGCTGTGGTTTGGATATGGAGTGTCCCCCAGAAGCCTCATGTACCCATGGATACTGTATTGTTGGGAGGGGGGACCTGGCTGAAAGGAGCAGATGCTTCAGGCTTGACCTGGAGGGCTATGTGCTGGTTATGCCCACTTTCTCTGATTTGGGTCTGTTGTGTCATCCTGTGAGAGCTCCTTTTCCAGCTATACCCCCAACATGTGAGTTCACTGTTTCTGGCAGCCCACATATGGACACTGACCTAAAACTGTAAGCTAAAACAAATCTTTCCTCGAGTATTTTGTCTCAAGAATAAGAAAGTAACTAAGGCAGAAGTTGGTACTGAGAGTGGTGTTGTTGCTATGACTTTACCTATGCCTGTGGTTTGGAAGTTTTTGGAAATGATTTGCAGGAGAAGTCTGGAAAGGTTTGAGGATGCTAGCTACAGAAGTCTTGGAGATGAGCTTGTTAGTAGATTTTGGTTAGAGTTCAGAAGACTGATAGAAGTGTGGATTGGAAAGGCCAGGCTCAAGAAGTTTCAGATGGGAAGGAAAAGTGTATTGACACGTGGTTTCCCCCTCCCCCATTTTATTGATATGTTCAAGTGCAGAATTTAAGGTTTACAATGGAGCTGAACATTTTGTGCACATACATTTCTTGTCAAAGTGACAAGGGCTTTCCCGCTCTCCTTTTGTCCCTCCCCCTACCCTCCTTTCCCTCCCTCAACTCCCACCCTGTCCCCCTCTTTCGCTTTGTCTTTCGTTTAAAGTTCGATGAGATAGTTGTGGCCTGGATCTCTCATATCAGAGAGACCATCTGATGTTTCACCTTCTGCTTCTGACTCACTGCACTAAGCACGATATTCTCAAGTTTCTTCCCTTTGCCCGTGAAAACCTCCACGTGTTGGACCTTACAGATGGGTAGTATTCCATTGTGTATAAGAACCACAGTTTGTGTACCCACTGGTCTGTTGATGGGTATTTTGGTGACTTCCGTATTCTAGCCATTGTTAGTTGTGCTGCTACGAATGACAAGTGGTTTAAAAACCATGCATGCAACACTCTGGGAAATGTGTGTTGTCATTTTGCCCTTGTCCAGAGACTCTGCCTGAGACTGAGATTAAGGGTGGTGGGCTGCTTACTCTGGTGAAGGAAATCTCAAGGCAGCCCAATGATCAGACTGTTAAACAGGCTACTGTTTCCAGCTTTTAGCCAACTCTATAATATAAAGCAGGAGGAAAAAAATGGCATAGAATAATAATAATAATAAAACTCCAGTTCTGCCAGAGAGAAACGTCCTGCAGAGATGGGGCAAAAGAGCACCTGGAAGTTGAAGAGATTAGTATTAAAAAGAATCCAAGTACTTGGAAGCAAAATTATAAAACAGATGCCTTGAGGGGATATTGGGAACCAAAAAGACCCCACCTTTTATTCGTTAAAGGGTGGAGAGGCAAAGGACCTTGCTCCAAGAAAAGTGGCTCAGGGAAATCTCTAAGGTCAAAGAGAGAAATGCTTATTGAAGTTCAACCCAGCAACGCTATAGGGGCGAGGCTACCAAAGCCACGTGGAGCTAACATCTTGTTGCTGCCACAGTTTATCTCAGGTGCTGGACATGGCGCCACAGGATTTATCCCTGGTCCTACTGGGATTAGAACATACTTTAGTCCACTTGGCTTCTATCCCTCTCTTCTTCCCTTTTGGAATGGGAATATTTACCCTGTGCCATTGTATATTGGAAATGCTTAACTTTTTAATTTTCACGGTGTCATTAAATTAAATTTAAATTTGTTACATTAAATTATCTAAGCGATCCTAATAACTAATCATTATCATTGCACTATATATAAAATCACCGAGGCAGAGTAATTTAAAAAGTATACAAAAGTAAGAGCAGTACACAAAATTTTAATTCATTCTTATGTACTAGTAACCAATAATTAGAAATTATTTTTTGTTTGTTTTTTTTTGAGACAGAGTCTCACTCTGTAGTTCAGACTGTCCCTGAATTTACTATGTAATACAGAATGGCCTAGAATTTATGGTGATCTGCCTGTCTCAGCCTTCCAAGTGCTGGGATTATAGGCATGTGTCTCTATTCAAGGCTTTAGAAATTAATTATTTAGTGCCATTTATAAAAGTATTAAAAAATTAACAGATCTAGGATAAAGATGACAAAAGATATGACACATCTGTTTCAGCAAGGAGAATTTTAAAATGATTACCAATGATTCATGCCATAGTATAGTCCCCTTATCTTGAGTGTACTTGTGATGTTTTTGTGTTGTTCTTACTGCTGTTGCTGTTTCCAAAGAGGTCTCTCTATGCTGCCAAGGCTGGTCTCCAACTCCTGGGCTCAAACAATCCTCCTGCCTTAGCTCCCTGAGTACCTGAGACAATAAGCACGATCGTATTTCTGATTGGGTGGGACATTTAATTGGCTTCTAACAAAAAGAGTATGGCAACAATGAATGGATTTTGCAGACAGATTTAACGTTACTAATCAATCGACCGAGTTAATCAAATGAGAGATTATCCTAACAGGCATGATCTGAGCAGAACAATAGTTTAAAAAATGCTCTACTGGGTTAGCTATACAGACACATCAGACTTCAAACCAAAACAGATCAGAACAGACAAAGATGGTCACCACATACTGGTTAAAGGAACAATACAACAGGAAGAAATCACAATCATCAATATATATGCTCCCAACTCTGAAGTACCCAATTACATAAAACAAAAATAATTGAACTTGAAATGCCATGTAGGTCCCAATACAATTATAGTAAGGGGATTTAATACTTTGCTACCAGAGAAAGACATGCCAAGTAGGCAGAAAAATCAACAAAGAAATACAACAGTTAAATGATACTCTGGAAAACCTGATCTTAATGGATATCTACAGAGTGTTCCACCCAACATCAACAGAATACACTTTCATCTCAGTAGCACATAAAACATTTTATAAAATAGACCATCTCATAGACATACTTCAACAGGTACAAAGGAATCAAAATAATTTCTTGCTAATTTCAGACCATAGTGGAACAAAACTGGAAATCAATGATGAAAGAAACAGCAGAAAATATGCAAATACATGTGGACTAAATAACCTACTACTGAATAAACAATGGGTCACTGAAGAAACCATGGGAGAAATCAAAAACTTCCTAGAGTTAAATGATGAAGAAAGTACCTTATATCAGAACTTATGGGGCACAATGAAATCAGTCCTAAGAGAGAAAGTCATAGCCATGACTGCACACATCAAAAGAACAGAGTAATTCCAAATAAACAATTTAGTGACACACCTTAAGGTCGTAGAGAAATAAGAACAATCTAAATCAAAAAGTAGTAGAAGAAATGATAAAGATCAGAGCAGAAATCAATGAAATTAAAGCTATAAAAGATACAATAAATAAATTAAAGAGCTGGTTCTTCAAAAGAATAAAAACCTCTAGCTAAGCTAACCAAAAGTAGGAAAGAAAAAAATGCATATCAATGCAATTAGAAATGAAAAGGGTGGCATTACAACGGATACAGTGTAAATTCAGAGGATTGTAAGGAACCATTTTAAAAACTTATACTGAAACAAATTGGAGAACCTGGAAGAAATAGATGACTTTTTGAACACATATAAAATACCAAATTGAACCAAGAAGACACAAAAACCTTGAATAGACCCATAACATACATGGAAATTGTGGTAATAATAGTCTTTACCCACAATGAAAAGTCCAGAACCAGATGGATTCACAGCAGTATTTTTTTCTGTACTTCAGAAAAGAGCTAATCACAATACTTCTCAAACTGTTCCGTGAGGTTGAAAGAGAAGGAACACTATGAAACTCATTTTTTGGAGCCTAACTTCACCCTAGTACCAAAACCAGACAAAGACATAACCAGGAAAGAAAATTATAGGCCAAATGTCTTAACAAATATAGATGCAAAACTTCTCAGTAAGATTCTAGTACATAGAATCTAGCAAGTAATCAGAAAGATCATTCACCATGATCACGTGGGCTTCATTCCTGGGATGCAACAAAAGCAACAACAACAACAACAAGAATAACCCTCCAAAAAACAAAGAACAACAACAAAAATGGTGCAGACATGGTCTTTGACAAAATTCAACATACATTTATGATAAGAACCCAAGGAAAATAGTTACAGAAGAGCCATACCTCAAACTGATAAAAGCCATGTATGGGAAACCTATCGCAAATATCACACTATATAGGGAGAAACTGAACGCATTTCCACTTAAATCAGGAACACAACAAGGCTATCCACTCTCACCACTCCTATTCCACACAGACCTCAAAATCCTTGCCAGCACAATCATGCAAGAGAGTGAAATAAAGAAATACGTATTAAGAAGGAAGAAGTCAAACTGTCCTTATATGCAGATGATATGATTGTCTACATAGAAGACCTAAAAAACTCCACCATGAAATTTTTAGAAATAACAAACAAACAAAGCCAAATTGCAGGATGCAAAATCAATACTAAAAACTCAATAGCATTCCTCTACCCTAACAATGAACCCACAGAGAAAGAGCTTAGAAGAATAATTTCATTCTCATTAGCCCAGCAAAAATTAAATGCCTCGTATAAAACCTAACCAAGGAAGTGAAGGACCTCTACACACACACACAAAAAAAAAATCTAATACCCAAGAAAGAAATTAAAGAGGACATTAGAAAATGGAAAGACATCCCTCTTTTTGGATAGGCAGGATTAATATAGTCATAATGACCATACAGACCAAACTGATACACAAATTCAGTGCAATCCCTATTAAAATAGGACAGCTTTTTTCACAGAACTTGAAAAAGCAATCCTTAAATTCATATAAAACAAAAGTAGAATTAGAATAGCCAAAGCAATCCTGAGTAACAAGACAAAGGCAGGTAGCATTATGATTCCAGAGACAAAGTTATATTACAAAGCAACAGTTATAAAAACTATATGGTACTGGTACAAAACAGACATGTTGACCAATGGAACAGAAATGAGAATGCAGAGACAAACTCAAGTACCTTGAGCTACCTGATCTTTGATAAAGGAGCCAAAAGTATATCCTGGAAAAAAGGATAGTCTCTTCAATAAATGGTGCTGGGAAAATTGGATATCTGCATGCAGAAGAATGAATGTAGACACACACCTCTCACCATACACCAAAATCAAATCAAAGTGGATCTAAGGCCTATATATTAAAACTGAAACACTGAACCCTCTGGAAGACAAATGATATAAAAATTTAAAGGATCTAAGTGCAGGCAAGGACTTGTTTTTTAATAAGCTCCCAAAATCAATAAATGGGATTATATCAAATTAAAAAGTTTCTGCATGCTAAAGGAAATTATCAACAGAATGAAGTGAGATCTAACAGAATAAGAAAAAAATTTCACCATCTGTATCTCAAATAGGAGGCTAATAACTAGAATATACATGGAACTGAAGAGAACAATACTCCTCGAATGCAAAGACCCAGTTAAAAATTGGCCAGTGGAAATGAATAGACAATTCTCAGATGAAGAAATTCAAGTAGCCAATAAATACATGAAAAGATATTTAGCATCCTTAGCCATTAGAGAAATGCAAATCAAAGCATCACTAAGATGTCATCTAACCCCAGAGAGAATGGTGTATATCAAGAACTTGAAAAGCAATCAATGTTGGCAAGGCTGTGGGGAAAAAGAAACACTCATACAGTGCTGGTGGGATTATAAATTGCTACAATCACTATGGAGGGCAATATGGAAGTTCCTCAATAGTCTGAAAATAAATATCCTCTTTGATCCAGTGATACCTCTTCTGGGAAATTTTCTAAAATAGTTAAAAGCATCATATTATAGCAGCTCAACTACCAATAGCTAAAATGTGGAAGACATCAACATACTCATCAACAGGCCATTGGATACACAAATGGTAATATATGTACACAATGGAGTGCTACTCATTTATAAAGACAGTTTTGAGGCTATTTTAAGTAAATGAATGCAAATTGAGACCATCATGTTCAGTGAAGTGAGTCAGACGTGGAGGGCTAAATATCAAATTGTTTCTCTAATATGAGAAACCCAGAATATAGTGAATTCATAGAACTAAATGGGGAATGATAGTGGGAGGCAATATATATATATATATATATATATATATATATATGCATAAAATACTCAAGTTTGATGTAAACATTATGTATTACATATATACATACTAATAAAAAGAGAAAAATGGTCTAGATAAACAAACCAGTAGAATGAGAAATAGACCAACACATGCATGGAAAACTGAATTTTGACAAAAGTACAGAGGCAATTCAGGGGAGAAAACATTGTTTTTTCTACATGTAGTGCAGGGAAATTTTAATATTTATATAAAAAGGGAACTTCAATAATACCACTGAGTATATGCAAAAATTAACTCCAAATGGATCATAGATCTAAACATAAAACTTAAAAAAATAAAACTTACAGAATAAAATGGAGTAAAATATGATCTTGAGTTAAACAAAGATGTTTTTTCCAGTTCATAATGAAAGTACAAACCATAGAGAGCATACTGACAATTTAGACATCCTAAGAAATAAATATATCAACTCTGTAACAACACTGTTATAAGCATGAAAAGACAACCCACTGACTGGGAGAAAATATTTTATGATGAAGAATTTGAATGCCTCTGCTCATAGCAAGGACTGGAGACAGGAAATTACTCAAAGCTGGCCCTGGGAGGCCTGCAGATGTCTTCACAGATTCGTTTCCTGGAAAGAGTGAAGTGGTTAAACAGCATTGAGCAGAAGTCTCTTCCCATATTTATTGAGGGAAAGAAAATGCGCAGTAAAGAGAAAAATGCATAGGTTCTAAAAGCAGAACCAAACCTTACACAAAGACCAATTAAAGGTACACAGTGTAGGGGTGAGAGTAATAAATTAAATTACAAGGCCAGTCATATTTCTATTGATTACTGAGATTTTAGGCAGGTGGAGGTGGGGCAATACTTTAGGCAAAAATGTACATTAAGCAAATTCTGTAACAGAGTAGATTTGGAGAAAAACAGCTTATTAACCAACAAAGCACTGTCCTTGAAGTAAGCAACTACAATGGTTTGCAGGTAATCATTACTTAGCCTTGTGTTATAGTTTAGGTCTGGAGTGTCCGCCAAAAGCCTCATGTACCTATGGATACTGTGGGGCCTGGCTGTTATGGGCACATGCTTGGGGCTTGACCTGGAGGGCCATGTACTGGTTCCGCCCTTCCTCCCAGACTGGTCTCAGTTCTGCCATGCTGCTGTGAGGATCTCTGTCTCCCAGAGCACCAGACCCTGCCACTGTAACTTTCTAAAACTTTAAGTTAAATAAATCTTTTCTCCTTAAAGTTGTGGATGTCAGATACTGAGTCACAGTAACAAAAAAGCAACTAAGACACCCAGTTAGAAGTAAATAAAGAATAGGCAGACACACCTTCCCACAGAGAAGTAAGCACATTATAATCTGTGAGGCAGAAAGCCTGTGCAATTATCTCATCTGAACCTCCCTTGCCTCTAACTACTCTGATTTTGATCTTGAATTATTCCCCTCTCACCCTATCTCCCAGCCAAAAATGTCCCTGTGTTGAAGGCTTTGTCTCCAGCCCAGGATGTTATGGGAGGTGGTAGAAAATGGAACAGATACAACTAATATTCCTACTCATTATAAATAAACACAAGAAGACTAAAGAACAGAGGAAGACAGACTGTCAAGAAACCTCAAAATTTGAGGAATAGCAGAATAATGAATTTTCTTCATGCCTCAGATACTTAGAATGGAGAAGCTGATTACTAAGAAATGCCAGTGGTCACAGACAAGGTATCTCTAGGAAAAATCTGCTCTCTCAGCTTAAAGAACCAAGAAAAGATAGCCAAGCAAGAGAAAAAACCCGTGGATGATAAATGCTACTAACCACTTCACTGTAGATAAGCACTGCAGAAAACTGCTCCAGCCCTGCCTGCCTGCATAGCAAAGGCCTGTAGAGAGCCTGCAAACGCCATTACAAGATGGCGCCGGCATCCGGCCGGCTGATTAGCAAACAATTGCCACTACATATGCGCCTAGGCTAAAGACCAGCCCCGGAGTCACGTCATTCGGACTTGTCATATGGCCTGATTGGCCTTTGCAAATCAGGAACCAACACCCCACCCAGATGTAACCTAAAGGATATATAAACCGTGCCATTTTGGGGCTTGGGGTCTTCCTCTCATCAATGTTATAATAAACGATTGCTGCAGAAGGATCCTGGTGCCCGCATGCGTTCTTGCTGGCGAGACGATCGCGCGGGTTACAAAGGCCCAGGAGGACACAGCTCCATACCAGGTGGTAACAAAGCACCTCTTTGCACCCCTCCTCCTGGGTGTTACTGGTGGCAGATAAGGTGGGAGCTGGGACTTTCATGCCAGCTCACCTTCCTGTTGTCACTAGAGTCCCTGTGGGGAGCCTGGACTCCAATCCATCCCTAGATACTGAGGTTCCCCATGTTTTCAGGCTGCTCGAAATGCAGGAGGTACAGTGAGAACCAAGACCTTTATTGCTTCTCAACAGTAACAGACACCACCCGTCCCCAGTGTCGCTGGAGACCACATGGAAGAGCCACAAGGACCTCCTCGTCCTCCAAAGAGATTTAGTGCATGGCTTGAACTTTCAGCTTCACTCACCAGGAGTCAGGGGTCCTTCCTCCCCAGATGCCCATAGAGCCTGAGTGGATAACCCATACTTCCCCCTTCACTTGTCAGTAAAAGGGTGCCTCAACCATGGAGCAGTGTCAAAGGTGACTTCTGAAATACCAGCTCTTCCAAGAGATATAATACTCAACACTCCCAGGCTTTAATTGAAAATCACACATCATATCAAAGACCAACAGCTTCTTAAGCTGCATAAGAAAAGGCAATCAAAAGAGGCCATCAGTAAGATGGCTAAGATGCTGAGATTTAAATTCAGGCTGGTCTGTGAACTCTCTGTGTAGCCAGGGTTGGCCCTGGGCTCATCCTTCTACCTCAGCCTGCCAGGTGCTGGGATTACAGATGTCTGCCACCATACCTGCCTTTATGTGGCTCTGGGAAATGAAATTCAGGGCCTGTGCAAGAAAGAATCTTTAAGCTGATCAGTAGCAGTGGTCTTATGCAGAACGTGGAGTTCTTTGTAAGTATCTTTTCCCACACTATGGAACCAAAGGAACCAAGGCTTTTTATACAAGTAGAATATGGAAAATCACCCCCCCCCACACACACACATACACACACATTCACACACATACACATGTAAATATGGTGAATGTAACTTATGTACAAAACAGCTGAGGGGAAAACTTTCAGATGAGAAAGTTGTCAAGGTCTACTGGCATTGTGACACAGGATTCAGAAGTGGCTCTGATTGGCCAACACGAGCGTTATTTGTGATGACAACAATTACAATGAACACAGTTGAATAACACATCATAAATCTTCAAATCTCTGTATTGACCATCGTGGTAATAAATTTGCTTTCATACTTGGTAGATGCCAAGAAGCAACTCCTTATTTTTTTAAATCTGGTAAGTAAAAATTAGGATTTATCTTTCCTTTCCTCTATAATTTCACCTGAAGATAATTAGATAACTTGCCAAACAGGTTTTCTCTGTATAAAATTACACTAGCTGTTAATGAAGCAAGAAGGATAAAATTTGACTCTATTTTGAACCCTTCATTAGTAATAATGAAGGCAGGTAATTATTAGCAGGTACAATCACCAAAATTCAGACAGGAAACTGCTACAGGATAAATAGATCATTTAACAGCAACAAATTTGCTGGGATGAAAAATGAGGAACTAGGAATGTACAGAATTTAAAAATTATTAGTCCAATTGTCTTAGTCACTTTCTTCTTGCTGGGAGCTGACACACAGAACTAGGTCACATTTCAGAGGTGTCAGCTGTTCATGGCCAGCTGACAATCAGCATGATGGAAGGGTCTTGGGGAAAACAGCTGCTCGAGGCATCCCAAGAAGAAGAATCAGGGCTGAAGAAGAAGCGGGGCCAGGCGTACATCCTTCCAGGCCACACACTCAGTGATCTGCTGGGAGAAATTAAACCCTCTGTCCAAAACAAGTCTACGACAAAGTGTGGCAGAAGCGAGACTTTTAATATCTTTCTTGCAAACAAGGGTGCCTGATTATAGGTAGCAGGCAGGCACACTCAACTTGGTTTCAGCAAAAAATTTATTCCTGGCATACGAATCCCTTCCCCATTCCACCTTTGGCTGTGATTTGGTGTAACATTCTTTCATCTTGGTCTCAATTTGTCTCAGCTGATCTGAGTTAGTCCTACCCAGAGGAAAGCCTCGATCCCGCAGGAAGGTGAAGTGGGAGTCAGGCGCTTCTAACAAATAGATATCCCTCATCAGATTCCATGGACTCAGCTCATAAGCAAAATAACTTGATAATGCTACATCTTCAACATTGATTTACAGAAAATCCTCATTTTACTACCTGTTACCCTCCCCAACACATGCCATGTCCCATAGTGTGTAATTCATCCTTTCCCCAACATCCTGCTTGCCTAAGGACTTTCCAGATATGTGAACTTTATAACATTCACAAGCTTGTAAAGCAAGCTTAGCTGCCAGTGATCTCCTACTCAGAGTCAATCATACTACTAATGGAAATGAACCCCCTTAAACTTCTACTTCTCACACCTCCCATAACCTCAGTGATTCGCCACATCCTCAGTATCAGCCCCTCTTGACCAGGCCCCATCCCTCAATAGCACTTGCAATCCTTAGTTAATTCACCACAATAACTAAACACATGAGGCTCTGGGGGCACATCCCAGACTCAAACCCTAGCACAGATCAACCAATTTCAACACGAAAGCTTTGTAGGATTGTATTCAAACAATCTATAGGTAGTACTTGTGAGAGTACTTATTTTAACATTGACTGAATATTTTACATGACAGAAGTTTATGGAATTGTCAGTTTTTAAGAATGATGTTTCATATTTATAAAGTTTTAAAAATTACTCTCTTTTTGAGATACATCCAAAATTATTTATGGATAAAATGATATGATGTTAGCTATTTACTTCTAAAAACGTGAAGGAAAGACAGGTATGGGGGTAGGAAGGACATATAAGGTACGACTTTGATCACATGTCTTTGATCACTGAACCCCAGGTCTGGATGTATAAGGGTTTATGATACTACTTTTCTTATTTTTATATACATATTTAATTTTTCCATAATGAAAATATTACAAATATCCCTTGTGGACACATTCCCTACTTGGGGGGTATAATATGATTTTCCAGCATATGTTTATGTTACGTAATGACCAAAGTAGAATAATTAACTTATTCATCATTCCAAACCGTTATTACTTCTTTACTGTAAGAATATTCAAAACTCTCTCCTCTAGCTACTTAAAATACAAAGTGCATTATTAGTCGTGATCTCCCTATTGTGCAAGAGCATTTTGAAACTTGTTCTCCCTGTCTACCTGGAACACTGGACACACCACCTCACCCTTGCCCTTTTCTTACTTCCTCCTCTGTCTGGTATTTACTATTTTCCTCTGTATTTAAGTAAGACCAACTACTTTAGGTTTCACATGTATGTGAGATCATGTGATATGTGTCTTTCTGTTACTGGTTTATTTAACTTACGTAAGTTGGATCCATTATAAAACAATCTGCTAACAATAGTACATATGATACCCATTTGTACTAACAAGTGGTTTCAACATGGTGGTTTTAAAAACTGATACAGATAAAGTCATTTTACATTTATCTTAGGCCTGAGTTGTATTTCCATGGTAGCTGTTATGGTTTGGAGCTGGAACGTTCCCCAGAAGCTTCACGTACTTAAAAGGAGATTGGATTGTGGGAGTTAAGTCAGGTTATGTGGATTAACGTATGGATTTCAGGAGCTGTTAGAGGTGGGGCCTAGCAGGGAGGATGAGGTCACTATTAGCATGGTCTAGAAGGATACATCTTCTGCACTCGTTCTGTCCTTCCTTTGTCCTGTTTCCTGTCTTGTGGAAATGTGAATAGCTTTTCAGAGGCTAGGTTCTCCACTATATCCTCCTATCACTGTCAGCTGCCCATGAACGGACTGAGATCTCCTGAAATAGTGATACTAAAATACCCCTTTTCTTCCTTAATCTGTGGGTGTTGGGTATTGGGTTCCAGCTATGGGAAAGTGCCTAAGATAATAATTTTTTTCCCCCAAACTCACCTACATTGCAAGGCAAGTAAGCAGTCCCCATGACATACAAACTCTCAGATTACATTGAGTCACTGATTTAAAATGCATCCAGGAAGTACATGCTCCAGACTCCTCAAAAATATGTGCACAATGGAAAATGGTGACTGATGAGACTTGTAGTATACTTAGTGTCAACCTTGTGAAATCCAGAAGGACCACTAGCAAAAAAATATCAGGTGAGAGAAGCACATTTTGTTTTTTCATCTGCTGCCATCTTCCAGAACTTGGGCAAGTCCCAACGTGCTTAGCTCAGTTTGACTTTGGGCAGGACTCATAGAGTCCTCGTAATCCCTTCCGATAGTCTTGTTATGCTTTGAATCTGCAACATCCCCCCAAATTACAATGTATTTGTAATGTGGTCGAATCATAGGAGTTAATCTCATCAAGTACTGATGAGAAACCAGTGGTGATTTCTTGCACTGTTAGGAGGTGGGGCCTGGTTAGAGAGATGGATTTTGGGGGCATGACCTGGTAGGATGTATTTCACTTATTGGTGCCCAGGCCTGCCAGGCAGAACAACTGGGACCTGGAGGAGGTCCCATGTGAGGAGGTTCCCATGAGGGGAACAAGAGAGACACAAAGGAAGGAGACAAGATGGGCTTTCTGATCAAGTCTCAAAATTTATTTTTCTCACACAGGTTTATATAGGGCAAAGGGAGGAAGGGGAAGGCATTTGCATAAGCAGGGTTGCTAGGTTACCTAACTGCAGTGTCCTTGCTCTTTTCTGTCGGGGTTACACCTTCCACAGGCCAAAATACATTGTTTAGGCTCTAGGCTAAGGGGAAATTAGAGGAGACCTACTCATAACAAAACGTCACAGGGAGGTCTGCAGGCATTGCCTAGGCTTGGCTCCCCATATATTGGCTTTGCGCTTTTCTCACTCCGCTTCTGGTCTATAATGGGATGAACAGCTGTCCTCCACCAAGCCATCGCACTGTGCCATCAATTGCCAGCTAACCATGCAAGGTCTGAGACCTCTGAACTGAGCTGAAACAAACCATTCTTCCTTAAGTTGTGGGTGTCAGGCATTGTATCCCAAAGATGAGAAAGTGGCTAAGACAACTCTCCAGCTCAATTTACCCCTTCTTTCTCATTGCCACCTATTTTTCAGACACATTACAATTAACTTATCTTAGTGCAATTGTTAGTGTTTCCAAAGACACATTCACTTTTCCTGGAGCTCATGCATCCAAATGCAGGTCAATTTTCTTGCTAATACAGCATTGATATAACCTGACATCTGTTTGAAGATATATTTTGGTAATATAAAAAAATTAACTACTGTGTCATTCCTCCAGCCCCAGATTGTTACAGCTTTATGTGGGAAAGCTCTGGCCTTCATAGTTGTCTACAGACAAGTTGCTGATCTTTAGCCTCTGGACTTCACCATTGTTGTTTAAACAACCCAGATTTACAGCAGTTTGTCACTGGCTGTTTTGTCCTGCTGGTGTTCTACTTGTTTAGATGGATGTTTTGCCATATGTCTGACCAGCCACTGGGCCCATCAGCTCTCACATGTGCAAGCTGCCGTTTTGGATAATCTCTTTCCTCAGACTTGTAAACCCTCCAAATAAATTCATTTAAAAAATTGAATTCTGCCTCTCCTAGAACCTTAACCAATAGGTTGGTATTCTGTTATAACAGAATACATGCTAGGACAGAGCTTTCTTTTTTATGTTTGCACATAGGCTTCTCCCTTTGACTGGTAGTTTTTGGAAGGCAGGACTTGTGTCTACTCAGAGACTAGCCCAAAGTAGTTGTTTGATAAATATTTTCCATATATATATATAACATTGTTTATTATAAAATATGCAAAGATCAAAGTATCAGGACTGGGTATTACATAATGACATATTAGAACAGATTCAAGTAATGAGGTGGGAAGGTGAAAATCATTCTGTTAGGGTGTGGAAGAAGGCAGTCAAAGGGGAGTTGTCCACATAAATGCAACTTCAAGGGGAGTAGAACAGAACACAGTGGATCTTCAGTCCTTTCTTGATTCATTTCACTGTTGGCCACCATTAATTCACTTCCGCTTTTAGCTAACTTTGGTCTTTTCTGTGTGTTCTTGGGGAAGAGGGGCTGATGGGATGATAGCGGATGGTCATATTACGTGAGGGGCTTTGGCTAATCCTTCCAAGATTGAATGATGCTAGGAGACTTGGTGTGTGTGCTTCCTGTAGAAACTGGAAAAATACGTTGGCTACATTTGGTAGTAAAATGACACAACTTTCATGAAGGACAACATCCACAATCATAGCTACAACCTTAAAATCTGTTAGTCAAGGTGATATTCATTAATAACTTCTGTTTTCTAGATTTTGTAGATGTTACCTCATTAACACACATAACTGTGTAAGAATATTTTACTGACAAGAACATAGGCCCAGAGAAGGTGAGAACGTTGTTTAATGTCAAAGAATGAAAAAATTCAAGCTCAGCTTGTTCTAAAGGTAGTTCTGCTGAGAAGGTGGTCTGAGATTTTGAGAGGATGGGACATGCTTTAATTTGAAATATTACATTTGACTCTGAAGGACAACTGTTGTATTTAATTTCTGGAAATATAAGGATTTCTCTCTGTAAATACTAATTAGCAAAAAGAGCTCATTTCCCTAGTCAAGCAGAGTATGGTTTCTACCTTTCAGAGGTGAATGACTAGTCTCAGATTATTAGCGTACTTTTTAGCTAATTGATTTTCAGCTGTATTTAATGATGATTGATTCTAAAAGGTGAGCTGTTCATTTCCTACAGACCAGTTAGATCAAACATAACAGCTGCAATAATAATTATTACAAGATGTCCCTTCACACTAGAGAGGAATTGCTAAGAATGTGATCTAGAGCTGCAAGGACAGTGAAATAAAGAAATCAACAAGAATGAACTGAACGTGAATCCTTCATAAAAATCAGTCACTAATTAAACAGCAGAGATGACTGGGTGGTTTAATGGATATTTAAATTTTTACAAGTTATGGGAGTGTAGATTAAAAAATTATCTCTTGAATTAATAATGTGCACAGACTTAATTTATTGAGTTACCATAGAAATCACCTTTAGTACTATTTTTTCCTTCAGTACTATTAACATTGCTAATTATTAACTAATGTTACTGTTAGTATGTTTTATAAGTATTAATGTTTCCTAGCAGCTACATAAATTTGTTGTTTTACAATTTAAGATTAGACCCTTGGTTTCCCTGTTTCTTTGACAAAGTGAATTCTCTGGAAGATATTTGGCCTGTAAGCAAATATAAAACAAAGTAGAACTCATGTTTTTTGGCAGCAAACATCACATTGAAATTCTATCACTTGTATTCCAGTTTTCATAATTTGATCTTTTACCATATTTCTGCAGAGGCTTCATAAAGCCATCTATTTATTTTTTCATTCATCCATTCATCCATCCCATCCATTCCTCCGTCTAACCATCCTTTAACTCATAAATGATCTTGGTGTCATCATTTCCACCTGGTTGTACTATATTCAATAGGCCACTCAAATTGTATATTTTTCAAACCAAACTCATCAATTCCCCTTCATCTGCTGCCATACTTGCCCAACACTTGTATTTCTTATTCCTAGCCAATAATTTTAGCTTTCACATCCTTTAATTACAAACCCAAAATAATGGCATAATCCTTGATTCAAATGTCTCCTGCATTTGAAGCAATCACCAAGGATTAGCTATTTTACCTTCAAGTTATTTCTTGGTTGCTTGGTTTTGTTCCCACTATTTTTATTAATATACATATACAGTGTTTACAATGAACTTGAGTATTTCGTGCACATATGTATCATATCAACTTTACAATCCCTTCCCGTTTTTGACCCTCCACCCCCTCTCTATCCCTTCCTCCAAAACCAGCTATCACTTCATGTGGTTCTATAGAATGTCTGTGTTCTGGGTTTCCCAAGTCAGAGAGACTATACAGTACTTAACATATTTAATCTTCCGCATCTAAATCATTTCACTTAAGTCACCACTTTAACTCAGCTTCCTATTCCTTGAATGGGTCACAGTGGTCAAATCTTGATGCCTCTTCTCTGAATCCAACCAATCCCTCTATTGGGATATTTACCAAAAGATTTTTTTCCTATATTTTGCTATATCTTTGTTGTTATTCTTAAACCTGGCCTTACCCACCAGTTTACATTGGAAAATAACTACAAGCATGCAACTCAAAAGTCTAGTAAATTTGAGAAAGAACAAAAAGATTAAATTTCAAGTGTCTTAGCTCAATATAGAAAGTACATGTTTGTACATTCACAGGGTTATATTTACATCAATCAGTTTTCTAAGGATAAATTTACATCAAGACCTAATAAGTGAATTGCTACAATAAAAGAAAGCTAAAACTATGTCACATTGCTACATTAAATGAACTTACATCTATGTCACATAGAGTAACAGATATGAAGGCAAATTTAGTTATTTCAGAATTTTTAACTTTCATAACTTATTTACTCATATTTCACTGATTACTAACATTCTGCTAGATTTGGTTTATAATTTTATCTTCCTATCCATCTATACATTCACGCATTCATGTTTTTAAAAGATTTTATGTCAATTCCCCATGCTGCATTAATAATTAGTAATTATTTTGTTTTGCACATTACTATACTATTGCTAAAAGTAATGATGTGGGGAGATATTACAGATTTTCTAGAACAGCTGGTACTGTTTTAGAAGTATATCAATCAGATGATTTAATTACCAATCTATTTTTTATTATATTTTCTCCTTAGATGTTACCTTTCCTCCAAGTTATTTTGGTGCTGCTTATCTTTCTGCCTCTCAAAGAGGATAAACTTACATTCAACATCAAAAAAGTGAATTGCTTCATTCAACAAGCTTAACACTTTATTAATTTGATACATTAAATGAACTTAAATCTGTGTCACCTAAGTACACTACAGTTAAAGCAATAGATAAATAGCTATGCTTAGTTATTTTAGATTTTTTGACTTTCATAAAATGTTTACTCATATTTCATTACTTATTAACATTTTGCCTATTTGGTTTATCCTTTAACCTATCAATTCATCTCTAATTTCATGCATAGCCTTATTTTTTTCTCAGCTCATTCTCCTCTAGCTGTTGTCGCTTTTTCTCTGGGGTCATTGGTGTCATTGGCCTCCCTTTTACTAAGTTTCCTTTAAGTATTCTCTGCGATGCTGGCTTAGTGGCTGCAAATTTCTTTAAGCTTTCTATATCATGGAAAGCTTTCATTTTCCCTTCTAATTTAAAAGATAATTTTTCTGGATATAGCAGTCTGGGTTGGCATTTATGTTCTCTTAGTGCTTGGATGACATTGCTCCATGATCTCCTGGCTTTTAGAGTCTGGGCTGAGAAGTCTGCAGTTATCCTGATGGGCTTATCTCTGTAGGTCACCTTCTGTTTTTCTCTTACAGCTTTTAGTATTTTCTCTTTGTGTTGGGTTTCTAGAATTTTAATTATGATGTGTTGTGATGAGGATCTCTTCTGATCAAAGTTGTTTGGTGTTCTATATGCAACAGTTCCATGTTTATTTCTTTTTTGGATTTGGGAAATTTTCTTCCATAATTTCATTGAACATGACTTTTAAGCCTTTTGTTCTGTCCTCAGTCTTTGCCTGGACTCCCATACTTCTGAGCTTGTTTCTCTTTCAGTCATTTATCAGCCATTGATCCTCATTTACTTTGTGTTCTTCATGGCCTGTATGTTGCAGCTCAGTCACTTTATCTTCTAGGTCTGACATGCTATTCTGAAGATGTTCAAAGTGGTTGATTATTATGTTCTCTGTGTTTTTCACTTCCTAAATATCTGCATTAAATTTTTTTATGTCTCTGTTGTGTTCTGTAATTTCTTGCATTGCCTTCATTATCTTCTGGTTTATTTCTCTTTGATCTCCTCTAATTGCTTTTCACGGCTTGCTTTTAGCTTAGCTATGTCTTTGCATAGTTCTTGCACTATCTGTTTCATTTCCTGCTTTAATTCAATGTATTTCTGGGCTCAGAAGTTACCATCATTTTTGCCATTTTCATCTTTGGATTCTTCAATTTCAGTATCCCTGGTATCATCTTCTGGGGTGTCAAGACTTTTTGTAGGAGATTTATTACCACATTTTCTCATGGTTCTGCTGTCTCTGGCTTGCTGTCTCTGGTGTGCATGAAAGAAGGGTTTGGTGGAAGCCCAGTCGTAGGTGCCTCTCAAAGCCACTGGCCCAAGGGACAGACAGGTCAGTGGAATTCTTGGTACTAGATGCCTCTGGAATCCTCTGTGTCTCAGGATTGACAGGGTGATGGAATTCCCTGGCAGTCTCTAAAAGCCTCTGGCTCACTGGAGGGGTGGTTGATGGACTTCCCTGTCCTAGATGCCTCTGGCGTGCAGAGCTGCATCAACCCGGAAGCCTCTGGTGAGTGCTGGAGGGATGGGACTATAGTACCCCTTTTGAAGTATCTTGTTTACCTTGGTCCCCTCAGCAAAGCTCTCCTGCCTGTCCTGATTTTTCTCCCTCAGGGCGGGCACTCCACCCTCAAGGTGCACCCACTTGTGAGCTGCTCAGTGGATCAGCAGCCTTTTTTCCCCTCTTTTCTCTTCTCTCTGCCTCCTGTGCCAGTTTCTTCCTAGGCACTGTTTGAGGGTGACCCCCAAAACCCTGGTGTGCTCTTCTGAGCTTTCGTTTACTCTAAAGGGTTCAGTCTTGGGTTTTTTTCCCCCTTCTTCTTTAAATGGCTCCTGTTTAAGTCATTGCCTGTTATGGCTGCTGATCACTGCTTCGGATCTGCATTCCAAGGGGCATTTTCTAGTGGGAGCACATGTTGTCTTTGTAGTATACAGTACCCGCGGATTAGTTTTTCGGAGGCAGGGGCTGCCATCTGCCAATAATTCGCACTTCTCTGGACCCATGTTTACCTTGGACTGAGGTTCTGGGCTCTGGGCTTTCTTCCGTTTGTGGTCTGTGGATGCTGGCAGCTCAGGACTGCAACGAGTCGGCTGCTGTTTTCCTCCTCTCCCGATATGACTTCAGAATTTCTGACCTTCCTGCATCCTCCTGTCCATTGTTGGGGTGCTCCGTCCTCTCCCAGCTCTGTCAGATGTTCCAGGCCCACGTGAGCTTTCCTCCATTTGCAGTTGCCTGTGGCTCCCTGCCATTTGCAGTCAGCCTGCAGCAGCTTCCTGAGCTGCTGGGATTGTTTTTTCTCTGCTTTCGATGTTCCTTTGGAATTTCTGGCCTTCCCCTGGCCTCCTTTCAGTTGTTGTGGTGCTCCTCTCCTAGCTACAGTGAACATGCATTTTCTAACTAAATTCTTGCCTTTTTAAGTGGGTTGGTGAGGAGACCTTGTTCAGCTCTGTTACTTGGCCACCATCTTGATCAGAAGTCCCCAAATTATTTCTTGGATTTAGGATTTTTTTTTTCTTTCAGATACTTCAGTGAAGACCCAACACTTTATTAGTTGGTTTTCCTGCCTTTTATCTCCCCCCCCCCCCCCCCCCCCCCCCCCCCCCCCCCCCCCCCCCCCCCCCCCCCCCCCCCCCCCCCCGTATGTTGCAGCTCAGTCACTGAAAGAAAGCTGTTTCCTGTGGTGGATGGAATTCTACATGGATTTGAATGGTACCTCATTCATTGAGTATTTATCAGAAAGAGAAAATGAGTGTGTACCTAAGTCCTGCTTCTATCAGGAAGACACCTCATCAGTTATTTCACCTTGTGTGGGCTATGAGTTAAGTGATATCTTCGACCCCATTGCCTTTTGAGATTATGATAAACTACCAACCATGCCAGTCAATTTTTTATAATCCAAGTACTAAATCTCTCCCTCTCTTTATTAACTCTCTGAACCATATATTCTAAAGTATTCTACAGATCTAAAACCTACACTCTTCCCCACTCCATTCTCAATTCTCCAAAATTCTTTGGAATCTTGCTCACAGTGTTCTTCCTTGTTAATTTCAGTCTGGGGTAGAAGTACTGACAGTTTCTCCACTACTGTATAAGTATTCTCCTGCTTTTTGGTAGATACCTGAAGCTAATCTCTAATTACAATCTACTTCCTACCTATTCCAGTACCCCTTATTAGTAGAATTGTTAACTATCAATCATTAAGAATCATATAGGCATGGCACCCAGAACACCACCTGCACCTCAGAGTCCACATAGATGGACCTAACCTCCATCCATTGCTACTGTGCACCAGAGGCATCCAGGAAGCTGTACCCTAACTAACACCTTGCACGCAACTTGGAGCCCATACAACTGGGACCAAAACAATCCACTGGGAGAGAAAAGACAGCATCTTCAACAAATGGTGCTGGGAAAACTGGGTGTCCCCAAACAAGAGAATGAAATTAGACCCATATCTGTCACCACACAGTAAAATCAGATCAAAATGAATCAAAGAACTCGGTATTGAAATAGAAACACTGAACTTACTGGAAGACAAAATAGGTAAAACTTTAGAAGACATAGAGAGAGGAAAGAAATTTCTGAGCAGATCACCAACCACACAACAAATTTCAACATGAATCAACAAATGGGACTATATTAAATTAAAAACACTTTTGCACAACAAAAGAACTAATCAGTAAGGTGAAGAGACAATCTGTAGAATGGGAAAAGACATTCACCAGTAACATTCAGATAAAAGATTAATATCTAGATTATTCAATGAACTGGAAAACACAAAAAAAACCCTAAAATAAATGATCTCACCAAGAAGTGGACAGCTGAAATGAGAAGAAACTTCACCGAAGAAGAAGTACAAATGTCCAAGAAGAATATTAAAAAGTGTTCATCATCAGCCATCAGAAAAATGCAAATAAAAACAATGTTGAGGTTTCACCTCACTCCAGTGAGCATGGCCTACACCAAGAATAAAAAACAACAATTGTTGGTGAGAGTGGAGAAAAGAAAGAACTCTACTCCATTGCTGGTGGGAATGCAATCTGGTACTGTTGCTGCACAGATTAACGCACGGGACTCACAGGCAGGGTGATCAAGAGTTTGTTGTCTAGACAGACCAGCATGCTGGGACCCGACCACCAAAGGAGCCTGGCCCTGAACAACTTGGGTGACGGGTTTTTGTACTCACAGTCTAGGGAAGCAAGAAGGCGGATTTTTCACAGAACAGAAGGCGGGTTCTGACAGAACAAAAGAGAAATAGGGTGTACATTGTTTCTACATCAGGGAGTTTATGCGTCTATCTAATATATCATCTATCGACCATGGAGACTTCTGGATACAAGGAAACTTGCAATCTATCAGCCCTGGTGACCTCTGGATAGACAGAAACATATTGTGGTTGTTCCTGGCACAGGTGCAGGGTTAGGGCCAAAAGTTGATTTCCTCATGAGCTCAGGGAGAGGAAAGGAGTAAGTGGAAGAAGGTGGTAAGCAGAACTAACTCCATTTTGATTTTGTCTCTTTCATTTCCTCCTTTTCTTTTGTCATTAGTCAAATTTTTGACTCATCATCAGGAATTGGATTACAGTGGGTCCTAAGGACTATCATGCATACAGAGTTAATGCAGCGCTGAATATAAAACATTAGACAATTTAGGATACAGGGTCCTATGGTAAAAGCTATTAAAGTAAGTGGCCCAGCAGCTGCAAAAAGGAGGGTGGTTAGCCGTGGGAACCAAGAGAACAGGGACATCCATATTGTAGCTGCTTATCTCTTTTAAAAAATATTTTCCCATA
This sequence comes from Ctenodactylus gundi, assembly GCA_004027205.1. Taxonomy (NCBI): domain Eukaryota; kingdom Metazoa; phylum Chordata; class Mammalia; order Rodentia; family Ctenodactylidae; genus Ctenodactylus; species Ctenodactylus gundi. The sequence continues at coordinate 49,742 of PVKB01003732.1, forward strand.
CAACAGCCAGTGTATTTTTGATTATCTTGGAATGATTGGCATAGAAGCAACAGGTTTCACCTACGGCTACACATAGTCCTCCCTGCTTCATGAATAGGACATCTAATCCCCTTCGGTTTTGTAGGACTACTTCTGCCAGGGAGTCAACCTGACTTTCTAGGCAGTTAATGGATGACTCGAGGTGTCCTAGGTCAGTGTTAATTTGTTGAGAGAGAATTTTAAGGTTGACATCTCCCACTACCAATGAGGCAGTTCCAACTGCTGTTGCTCCTGCTATGCCTCGTCCCGCAGGGAGGGATACTAGGGGTACTAGGTGGCCTATTATGTCTAGGGAGTTGGAGCCTGTCTAGGTGGAGGTGTTCCCACCCTGCATCTCCTTCATAGAAATAAACCTGGGGAAAAATATGAACTAGGACACAATGCTCAGAGGTTGTAAAGAATATCTCATTTATGTAGGGGGTCAGGCCTGCGGTGCAAGCAAACCAGGAATTATTGGGGGCAACAAAGGCCCGGCTGGTCCCAGCTGAGGATGGTATGGGATAGACAGATTGCAGCTGGAAGAATAGAGGGAGCTGGGTAGGTCATAATCAGTAGACAACAGGCATGTTCTGACACCTGGGAGATCTCCCAGAGTCAAGGTAGGGATTTTTCCCCAGATACACAGGGCAGTATGTAGGGGGTTGTTGGTGGAGGTGTTTAGAATTTGGGTGTCTAGGGCAGTATGTTTGTTACTAAGGGGTTTTGTTACTCCTATGCCCACATAATAAGGGAGTCTGGGGTCGACACATTCACAGCAATCTTTAGTCAGGTTAGGATTGGTCTGGTTTGTGATCTCAAAGGTAACCTGGATGGCTTTAAACCAAAGAGGCAGGCTAGAAAAATACACACCAGTGGTGGTACCTAGTCTTAGGGTCGACTCTGGTGGAGACAAGGGTGTTGTGGCTGACGGAGGGAAGATTCAGTAGGAATTCTAGGCCTTGCTGGAGGAGGTTTGAATGTCAGATCTCTGTTTTTACTGATGGGATTCTCAGGGGTCAGAAGTTTATGTTTTTATATAGTGAAAAATGTTCCCAGGTCTGACTTGTAAGCCATCCATCAGATAGTCTGCCTGGACTCCAGCCCAGGAAGGAGACTTTAATCTGGGTTCAGGTTCCCACTTCGTTGCAGGGACTGTGGATGTGTTCTAATTTTAAATTGGGGTCTACTGAGCTTCCTGATTTCCAGGGGGCAATGGTCTCACAGCCCCATTTAGCACAGTAGAACTCGTTTTCTCCATGGCAATGGGGCTGCGCCCATGAAAGGCAGGCATAGAACGGATAGTTTTTAATATCTTTTTTGAAGTCTTTCACTCCACAGCCATACCATATTCCCCCAGTTGGCCAGTAGCCCCATGAATACCAGCCTTGGTCTTGGTATATCCCAGAGAGGGCCAGAGGTCACAAAGACTGTGGAGGGGGTAGAGCCTCCCCTGCTGCTAAAGTTAGAGACAATTCTACCACTAGCAGTTTCTCTGAGTCCATAGATCTCATCCGAGAGTTTATAGTGGTCAATCGTTTTCTGGCCATAAACACCTTGGGAAACAGAAATCACAGAATTAACATTTTGTCAGTGCTACCTTGAGAGGATTGTCCTTATCCGGGTTAGCAGTCCTGTATTGTTCTGGCTCCAGAATAGGAGAGGGGACAGCTTTCTTGACCTGAGAATGATGAATCCAGGCAGTGTAATTGTCCACTTTGAATGCGGTAGGAGTTGTCAGGATAACCTGTGTCAGGCTTTTCCACCTGGGTCCCAGGGTCTTGGTTCAGTGCCTTTTTATGTACACCCAGTCACCAGACTGGAAAGAAAAGGGAGTGACCGGAGGTTGTTGTTGAGCAGTCCATAAGTTGCACACCAGCAAGTCTTGGGAGAGTTGGTAGGCTTGTAACTTTTGGAGAAGCCCGTCCATGGAGGCCCCTGCCAGAATCTCAGAACATAGACAGGGAAGGAGGAGGGGAGGAGTTCCAAACAAAATTTCATAGGGGAATAGCCCATGAAAATAAGGAGAAAAACGAGGCCTGAAGAGAGCAAAAGGGAGTAACTCTACCCAGTTACCACCAGTCACTAAGGTCAATTTAGTTAGGGTCTCCTTTAAAGTCCGATTCATTCTCTCTACTTGTCTTGACCTTTGGGGATGATAACTGCAATATAATTTCCAATTTATTCCCCAAACCTTGACTAGATCCTGATTTACTTTAGCTGTGAATGCCGGCCCACTATCTGACCCTATTCCTAACGGCAACCCAAATCTAGGAATAAGTTCTTCTAACAGTTTTTTACTTACGGTGGCAGCAGTTTCTTTTTTGGTTGGAAAAGCTTCGACCCGGCCAGTAAAGGTGTCTGAATACCAGGATATATTTGTATCCATATTTTCCAGGCTTTACCTTGATGAAGTCAGCTTCCCAGAACCATCTGGGAAGGGTCCCTCTGTCTCAGGTGCCCCACTCTGGGGAAGGTCCACTCTGCTAGTCTACTTGGGTGTAAGACCTGCAGCGAGTGGTGACTTCCTCTAGCAGCCCCTATAATCCTTGAAAACAAAATCTGTTACAGAAGAGTTCAGAGAGGCGGTACTTACCCAGATGTGTGGAAGAATGGAGTTGTTGGGTGAGGTGTTTACCCAACGCCTGAAGAAGATATCTTATTTCTTATTCCGTCCTCTTCTTGGATCCAGCCTTCCTTGTCTGTTTGGCTGATGTTTGCTGGCAAATTCATTTTAAATCTTCAGAGGAATATTTAGTTTCTTTCTGGGAGCATTGGTTCAGGTGTGAAGGCTGTGAAATGCCAGGGTTTAAAGATTTTGTCCAGAGAGCCTGTTCCTCGGTGGTGACCGCGGCCCTGCCCTTCAGATGCCATCAATTACCTGACTACTGCTGTCTGTATACAATGTCCAATCTGGAGCAGACAAGGGTCGGTCAGTCAGGTCGGACCCGAAACTAGACAGATGATTGAGTATCTCCTGGCATGAGTGAGTGGGGTGCGAGACCTGATCGGCAGTCTTTTAAGGAAATAGAGTTGTTGGATTCAGGGTGTCTGTCTGGTGGAAAATGATGAGGTCATTATCTAACAGGGTTGCTTGATATTGGGTCAGTCTGGCATTTGTAATACATTTTTCTGGTGGGGACTGGAGGAGTTGTTTTGTAGGGTGGCTTTTAAGGATTATCAATGACTGTCCCAAAGTCAATTCGTCCGCATTCTTGACCATAACAGCTACCTCGGCCAGTTGACGTAGGCCCGGCGACCATCCCACCACCACAGAGTCCAATTCTTTTCAAAGGTATGCCACTGGTCTTTTTTAAGGGCCTAAATCTTGGAGCAGGACTCCCTTAGCATGTCTTTTTTTTTTTTTTTTTTAAAGAAACACAGAAGAGGAACTCCTTAGAGGGGTCGGGCAGTGCCAAGGCAGGGGCTCAATTAAGAGCCTTTTTTAGGGCCTCAAAAGCTGCCTTTTGTTCTTGGTGCCAAAGAAAGTCTTTCCACCTTTCTTTTAAGGCCTCATATAAGGGCTGGGCTGTTTTGGTTTAATCAGTTATCCAGAGTCAGTGATACCTAGGAACTCTCGAACTTGCCTTTTGGAGAAGGGCTCTGGGGTGTTTAAGATAGATTGGACTCTATTTTTGGCCAGTTGCCAGGCCCCTCCTTCAAGAACATATCCAAGGTAATCTACGGATCATTAGCACAATTGCACCTTTTTGCCAGAGACTTTATAACCTAGTTGTTCTAGGTGGTTTATCAGTGGCTTAGTGGCTTTTAGACAGCCCTCCCAGTCAAGAGCCACCAATAACAAATCATCCACATTTTGTAATAGAATGGCTGGACTCAATTTTTGGCGGACAGTTTTTAAGTCCTTACATAAGGCCAGATCAAAAATAATTGGTGAGTTCTTGAATCCTTGGGGCAGCCTAGTCCAAGTGAGTTGTCTTGACTCACCTCTCTCTGGGTCCTTCCATTTAAATGCAAGGAGAGATTGACTTACAGGGCCAGAGGAATGGTAAAGAAAGCATCCTTCAGATCCAGTACCATGTAAACCTGAAGAGAGAGTGGAAGCAAACTAACGAGAAAATAGGGGTTGGGAATAGTTGGGTGAATGTCCATTACCCTTTTGTTGACTTCTTTGATGTCTTGTACAGGTCGGTAGTCGTCAGTTCCCAGCTTCTGGACAGGCAGGAGCAGTGTGTTCCAGGGTGATTAGCGTTTCGACAGGATTCCCGCTTTCAGTAGTCTGTGAATGTGGCTCCAAATGCCTTTTCATGCAGCCACTGACATGGGATATTGCTTAATTTGGATGGAGTAATTTCCAGCTTTAACTCAACTAGAACTGGTGCCTGATTGATAGGGTTGTTTTTTGCCCACACACCAGAAAATTGATTTTGTAACTCCAGCAAAAGATCTAGGGAGGTTGGCAGATCAAAGAGAGAGTCATCAGGGCAGAGAGGGAGTAGCTGATATTCTTTACCCACAGGGACAGTTGCAGCTAATTTTAGTGTTTCCCTGTCAACGTCAATTTTTAGGGAGCCTTCATGGAATTTTAGCATGACCTTTGTTTTTGAAAGGATGTCCCTTTCCATCAGAGAATAGGAGCTGTCTGGCATTATCAAGAATGAACGAGTCACTAGTTTTTGCCCCAAATCTACCATCCGGGTGGTGGTCCAGGAGCATAATTTGCTGTCAGTAGCCCCCGGACCCATGTTTTGTGTCCAGTTCTTGGGCCACTTTCCTGTTATAGGACTGAGAATGTGGCTCTAATGTCAAGAAGGAAGGTGATGGGCTTTCCCCCCACTTTTCCTTTTACCAGAGGCTCCGGTGGGGGCGCGGGACTCTGGCCCTATCAGTCTTCCTGTACTTCTAGCACTTTTGGCCTTTGGTTGGGGCATTCACTTTTCCAATGCCCTTTTTTGTTTTCTTTTTTACAATATGCACTTTGGTCTTTTCCCACTGAGGGCCTGGTCCTTTTCTTATCTGGTGGGTTTTTGGCTTTTCTAGTAGGGTCAGTAGACAAAGCAGCCACCATCACTTTACTCACTTTTTTGCCTCTCTATCCCCAGCTGGGTTTCTATTATATACTTTAAGAGCTATCTCTACCAACTCAGAGAGGTTTTTGCCCTAAAATCCTTTCACCCTTTGCAACTTTTTCCAAATGCCAGAGGCAGATTGAAGGGCAAAGCAATACAAATTGCCCTGCGATTCTCAGGGTTCTCTGGATCTATCAGAGTATACATGCAGTAGGCCTCCTGTTACCGCTAGAGAAAGGCAGAGAGCGATTTGTCTTGTCTCTGAATGACCTCACTCACCTTACTAAGATTTGTGGGCTTGTAAGATGCTGCATGGAGACCCCCCAACAGAGTCTGGAGGTACCTGGTCAAGTCCCGTTGTCCCTCTGTGGTATTTGGATCCCATTAGGTCTGACAGAAGGAAAGACCCTCTTTATTAATTGAGGATCATCCGTGGGCTGGCCATTTTGTCCCAGGACAGCTTTTTGGGCCTCCAGGCAGAAGCATTCTCATTCTTCTGTGGTAAACAAGGCCTGTAAAAGTTGTTGGCAGTCCTCCCAAGTGGGTTGATGAGTTAGAACAGTTTCCAGAGGGAAAGTAAAGCCTGGGGCTTTTCAGAGAAGCAGGGGTTCTGGTTTTTCCAGTTGTACAGATCACTGGTGGAAAAGAGAGAATAAACCCTAAACAGGAGGCCTTCTTGGTTGGGGAACCTTCCGCAGGGGCATAGCAATAATGGGGGTATGATAGGAGGTGCCAGAACGAGTGTGAGGCATGCTGAAAGGAAGTTCCTCAAGGGGGCCAGGAGGGGCAAGAGGTTGGGAAGGGACAGAGGGGGAAGAAGGAGAGGAGGCAGGGGAAGGAGCAGAAGGAGAGGAGGCAAGAGGATGGAGAGGAGGATAAGGTGGAGGAGGGTCCTCAGGGTCAGCTTGGAGTATGGGAGGTTTCAGATGGGGCTTGGCTGCGCAGACAGTCACCAGACTAGCCTGGAGATGTTTCTGGAGCCATGAAGGGGGTTAGTCCACCAGGGATCTCCAGGTAAGGATGTAAGGAGATCTGGTCCGGATGTTCTTTGAAGACTCTTGTCTGCACTGCTTAGACAATGGCGGCCTGGAAGGTCCCTACAGGGGCCACTGAACCTGGAATGTGGGCCATTCTAGGGAACAGAAGGTTCTCAAAAGGTGAGTATTGACTCGATAGCCACTCTCTAAGGCTCTGCATCTGAAATTGCAAAAATGGGAGAGAGGGAGATCTAGAAGGGTTGGAGGGTGGGACTATTGTTGGTCCATGTCAAAGTTTGAAAAGTGGCAGAGGGTCATGACAAAAACAGAGACAAAGACAGAGACAACACACAAGACACAACTAGAGATCTCGAGGCGACTACGCCCAGGCAATTGCCTATTCTGACTGTTCTCCAAACCAAACCTGATACCAGATCTTGTCCACCAGCGTCCCAGTGACACACCTGACTCGGGGTATTGACCTGCATCCAGGATAACCACTGGAGTCTCTGTGGCACCCTTTGGACACAATAAACAAATGACCGCCCCTCAGTTCTCGGCCCAGGAAGAGATCCCGCTGTCTCTCCATGCACAACTAGTCCAGAAGAGTTTCTCTGCCAATGCACCAAAATATTGTAGCACAGATTACCACACTGGACTCACAGGCAGGGGCGATCAAGAGTTTATTGTCCAGACAGACCAGCATGCTGTGACCCAGTCACCAAAGGAGCCTGGCCTTGAACATTTTGGGTGAAGGGTTTTTATACTCACAGTATCGGGAAGAAAAAAGGGGGATTTTTTTCACAGAACAGAAGCAGGGTTCTGACAGAACAAAAGAGAAATGGGACATACATTGTTTCTGCATCAGGAAGTGTATTTGTCTATCTAATGCACAGTCTATCGACCATGGAGACTTCTGGATACACAGAAACTTGCAATCTATCAGCCATGGTGATCTCTGGATGCACAGAAATATATTGTGGTTGTTGCTGGCACAGGTGCAGGGTTAGGGCCAAAAGTTGATTTCTTCATGAGCTCATGGAGAGGGGAGGGGTAAGTGGAAGGAGGTGGTAAGCAGAACTGACTCCATTTTAATTTTATCTCTTTCAGTACAACCATTATGGAAAGCTGTCTGAAGGTTCCTTAGAAAGCTGGGAATGAAAGTTTCATTTGATCCAGCTACTGCTGTACTGGGCATGTTCCCAAAAGAAATAAAGTCGACATACAAAAAAGACACATGCATATCCATGTTTATAGCAGCCCAATTCAGAATAGCTAAATCCTGGAAACAAGCTACTTGCCCATCCATACAGAAATGGTTAAAGAAGATATTGTACCTATATTCAACAGAATACTATGCAGCCATAAAGACAGATACGAAGCATTTGAATGAAAATGGGGTCACGTCGAATCAATAATACTCAGTGAAATGGACCAAACACAAAGGACTGAGTATAGGTGGGTGTCCCTCTTATGAAATACACAAAAGCAATAACATAAAAAGGCCCCAACATGAATGACTGGGTAGAAAGAGAGGCAATGGTCAGGTAGGAAAGGGGAGAACCTCTGAAAAAGAGGTGGACATAGATGCTCACCGATTCTCCAAACTCCAGGTTTCAATGTGTTACAGAATTTGGCATTTATTTATTTGCAAAAAATGTTAAATTTTATGTTATGTAATTATTTTGCCACAATAAAATGATAAAAATAAAGTACATGTTTTATGGTATAGAGTTGCTCTATTAGATATACTGAGTCGATTCTCATTATTTATGTCAGTTATATTCTACAAGCTCACTGCAAATTGAGAATTAGTGAATACACAAGCATTACTTCAAGGGAGTAATGCAAGGTTAGGACTCCACAAACCTCTGGTGAAACATTTTTCTCAATCAATGCATAAGCTCACTTTGCGTGTATGTTGATTTAAATTCCCCTAATGTATGCTGTTAACTTGCTAACACTGGCCCCTTGGGAAATAGTCTAATAGTTATTGCCTTAATGAAACTTATCTAACTCCTATATTTTGCCCTTTGAAAATATCAGTTAGGAACACTAGATAATACTTCAGTACTATGTTTAGGGAACTATTTTAAACAGCAAACCACCAACTAAAGCACAAACACACACACACACACACACACACACACACACACACAAACACACAAATTTTACAAAAACATGACATATAGTCACCTGTAGAAAGGGTTTTTGTTCACAGCAGGAGAACTGAAAGAAAACACTTTAGAATCTATGTTGATATTTCCTTTTTTGGGCCTATTTGCACATATTTGCAAACACTGCACAGTCCCTGTAGGTACTGATTTTGGAGAGACAAATTTTAGTAAGTAAATGTATTCACAAATGTGGAATCAATGAAAGAATGAAGATTTATTGTGTTTTCTACTTTCTTGAGCTGTGTATCTGAGTTTAGGTGATAAAATTCAATGACAATGTGTACTACAAGCAATCAAAGTCAGATTAGAACCATGTCACTACTATCAAAACCTTTATTATCTAGATTCTAACAAAGTTTTGACTCACTTTTATATCATGGTGAATATATATTTGATTTGTTATTTAATAAATATTTGCTTTGAATACTTACATGCCTTCCACCATTCTGAGGACTCATAAAAATGAAAAATTTATAATAACATACAATTTTTAAGTAATTTACAGATTTTCAAACCACTTTATTACGTCTTATTTGATTCTCTTGTCTAATATGTGCTTGAGAAACAGTCATCTAGGGGTTGGCTGAGAGAAAATGGGACAGCTTTTTGGATTCTGAGTGCAAACAGTCACAACAGAGAGACTCTAGCCTAGAGAAACTGACACAAGATCAAAGCAAGCGCTTAAAGCTAGAATATAAGTTCAAGATAAGGAGCCATAACTACATCACATGGACTCCTCATCTAAGAAGTACTGGTATGGTCCTAGAATCTGTCAATGGGCTAGTTGGCCCAATACCAGCCAGTGAAGCGAGTGTGTGTAGAAAAAATGAAGAGTTTCGAGGTGAATGATAAACTAAGCAAACCAAGACACAATAAGGTCAATCAGCTGTCGATCAATTTATGTCATGTTGGACAATGTTAAGAACTCAGTCTCTGGAGCTAGACATCTTGGATTCCAGACCAGCTTTGTTTCTTCAAAGCTGAGGGACTTTTAGGATGGGATTCTTAACCTCTGTGTATCAACTGATTTACCTTTAAAATCAGACAAGAAAGAATATTAGCATTACAGAGTAACTAAAATAGTGAAATTGATTACATACACCAAGCATTAAGTAAACACAGGCTATTCTTATTGAGTTCGAATCATCTCTGCAATAAATAGGTTTGTGACAAAGATCTTTCTTGAGGAATATAACATGCATTCAACATTTTGGCTGTGCCTATGTGTATGGATTCATGACATCGAAAGTAGTGCATCAAAAATTATCTATCATCAATAGAACTTTGTATGGTATATAGTAGGGAATCCCCAAGTCCAGTCCTAGGCTATGGACTGATACCAGTAGGTGGCTTCTTAGGACATTGGTTACTCGACAGGAGCTGAGCTGTGGGCCAGTTTGAAAATATTCATGTTTATTTGCAGTGGCTTCTGGCGGCTCGCATTACAGTCTGAGCTCCACTACCTGTTGAATCAGTGACTACATTGGATTCTTACAGGATTCTGAATGCTACAGTGAGCTTCACATGTGAGGATCTAAGTAGATCATATGTTCCTTGTGAGAGACTAATGCTTGATAATATAAAATGGAGCTGATGCGGTGATGCTAATTCTGGGCATCAGTTGCGAATACAGATCACACAGATTAACATTATGGTGAATTACACAATTATTGTATACTATAATGTGATAATAAAAATATAGAGCACACACACTAAATTTAATGCACGTGAATCTTTGTAAAACCACCCCACCCACTCCTAGTCTGTGGGAGAATTGTCTTCTAAGAAACTAGTTGCTCATGCCAAAAAGGTTGTGAACCATCAGTCTATAGTCTTCCTGCCTTGATGATGGGAAAGTTTTGCATGGGCTCCTTTGGTGAGGTGGCCACTGGCTTGGAGAGCTACAGAGCATTTGAAATGCAGCTAATGTGACTGACTTTCACATTTTATTTATTTTCAGTAGATTTAAATTTCCTATAAATAAAAAAGGAAAATATATGTAGAATTTGGTCACTGTGATCTGGTACTGAGTTATGCTCAGACTTGTCTTGACTTATTCAGTAGAGAATACAGACAGGGCACAGAAATACATCAGCTATTCATAGCTGAGGAACATCTCATAAGGCTCCTGGAATGTTTATTCATTCTAACTTCAACACATAGAATGTTCTTTTGATTTTCACTTAGACTCCCACAGGCTTGACCACAAGATGAGTGTGTCCATCAGTGGCTGCCCTTCTGCGGGGATGTTATGGCTTTCTGGAGTGGTGTACATTAGTTTCTGCTATAATCAAGATCTCAAGCACTCTAACTTCTTGGGTGTTAAAGGCTTGGCTCCCAACTTGGTGCTATTGGGATATAATGGGGCCTTTAGGATGTATTGCCTAGTGGGAGGCCTTAGGTGATTAAGAGTGTCCCTTTAAAGGGGACATTGAGACTCCAGCCCTTTCTTACCTTTTTTGTCCCTCACCTTCACTTGATGGGACAAGTTTTCCTCTGGCATTTACTTCCACCACGATGTGCTACTTTACCACAGGCCCAAAGCAAAATGGCCAATTACTTATAGACTGGAACCTCCGAAACTGTGCCACATATGTAAGTAAGTAAATAACATTTTTCTTTGTAAGCTTATCATTTCAGGTATGTGTCACAGTAGTGGAAAGCTGACTAACACAGACTCTCTGAGACGAGTTAACTCAGTCTTCCAGAATTCTGAGCAGTTTGATTATCAGAGTCAAATGGCCACAGGAAGATCCTAGAGAAAACCTTATAAGGCAGCCTGCCTCCAGTGGCTCCTGGGGAACAAGTACTGATGATTTTTGATGGCCTGGCCTTCCCTGGCACTTAACAGCACAAAGCTGCCTACAAAGAAGCTGAAAAAACTGGAGCCTGTGGGACTTGTCCATGTTGACATCATTAGTAAATATCTGAGTTGAGACTCAAATTCTTATCTAATGTGTTTTAATCCCATCACTCATTCACTGCACCACATATATTATAGGCTACGTAGATCCCACTTTACGTGTTGAAAACCTAATCCCCAGGGCCTCAAGATTTGACTGTATTTGGATATAAGATCTTTTAGGGGACAATTAAGGTAAGGAGAGACCACTAGTTTGATATGATGAGTAACCTTATACGAAAAAAGCAGGTTAGGACACAGAGACATGGAGGGAAAACTATAATAGGAAAAGATGAAAACCAGCCAAGGAGAGAGGTGAGAAAACACTCCTCTTGCTGAAACCTGGACTTGGAGTTCCGACCTTCAGAACCGTGAGAAGGTAAATTTTCATTGTTAAAGCTGTCTAATCTGTGCTACTTTGTGATAGCTACTCTAACAAACGGAACACCCAACATCCAAAGGGAATTTTAAGTTAAAAGAAAATATTAAAATAATTTTGCTAAGTTACTTATATGATGTTTATTGAATAGAAAGTAGGTGATATTTCAGTGCCGTAAATTGCATTTACCGTTGTCACACAATAAATGTGGAGATCGATAACGCTTGCAGGTCCACCTGAAGTGTTTTGGCATGAGCACGACAAGGAGTAATGAGGTGATGTCAGTTACTCGTCAAGGAACAGCAGCATGTCCACACAGGCAAGGAACTACTGAGTCATAACTGGTAGAGAAGGAAGAAAAATGGGATAGATGATACATTACTATTTGAAATACTAGCTGTATTTACTTTGTAAATGAATTGTACCTTAGAATATAATGACGTCCTACCAACATATGCACACAAACTTCATGACTGTGATCTATTTGTATAACTTTTGAAAATTTTTTTGTTCAAGTATCTGATAAGTGGAAGCTCTAAGATCTCTTCAACTTGGCCTTGTTTCAGTTCTGCCTTAAGCAAATTTGCTGTTTCCCAGAGGACACATACAAGCTGACACCCTTCTTTATGTAAGCCTCAGTTGATCACAGCATTTGGTCAAATTAAAAATTTTTAGGAAATAGGATATACCAATGTCAGAAAGCTTGAGAGAAAAAAAAAACTTCAGGTAAAATCAAGTAAACCAAAATAAAGCAAGATAGTGAACTAATTCTCACAATCAAGTATTAGAGAGATGGAGTTGGTAGATTGGCTTTCCAAGTGACAAGCATATTCTTACACCCTAGAAAAATAACTAGAGACAAATTGTTGCATTATTTACATTTCTTAGGTTTCAAATTATCTGTGAATTAAATTATTCCTTTCAAAAACTTTGACTTGTATACTTAATATTGGTCTAGTACTTAGGGTAGTTTGTTAGACAGAGGTTGGGCCTGACCTTCAATCAAGACTTTGATGGGATATTTACCTATTTATTTATTTATTTATTTATTTATTTATTTATTTATTTATTATTTAATTCAGATTTTCAAGCACAGCAAGCATGCATTCCACCACTGAGCTATATCTCAACTTTTAATGAGATATTTACGTTCTTTGTCTGCAAACATGTAGCTGTATCATTATATGTGACAGGAGAAATATGTGTACTATCAAACTGGGACTGAAACGCCTTGCCCACCAGTTCAAAATGTCAACGTTTATGTTTATTCTTTTTGTTGCAGATTTCTCCCATATCTTCACCTTTCCACTATACTCTTATGAAAGAATATTTTAAAAATAAAAGTATATTTTTTCTAGTTACAATCTTTCAGAAGTTCTTCACAATCTGTACATAGGTAAGTACACATTAGTATGTTAATGGATTTCCCCATGAAGAATATCCTCTAAGATAATTTAAGAAATCTTGGTCTAGGGCTGGGGTGTTGCTCCGTGGTTAAAGCATTTGCCTAGGAAGCATGAGTCCCTCAGTTTGATTTCCCATCACCATATAATAGCGCGGGGTAGGGTACATGTGTATAATCCCAGAACTCAGGAGGCTGAGGCAGGAGGATTGTCCTGAGTCGAAGGCCAGCCTGGGCTCCATAGTGAGTTCAGGACCAGCCCAGACTAAAGAGAGAGATTCTGCCTCAAAAAATAAATAGATAAGTAAATAAATAAATACAATAAATCTTGGTCTGACCTATATTGAATAATTATTTTTTACTGTAGGATTTCTCAGTCTTTCATGTGTTACTGCATCTTGTGGTTCAACAGAGCACTTAGATATCATGTACAGTTTTTCCAAGTGTATTTCTTATAAAATCCCTATATTATAAAGCACTTGTATTAGTCTGTTTTTCACTGGTTTAATGTATTACTTGATGCAGCCTACTTTATAAAGAAAAGAGGGTTTTTATGGCTCTCAGCTCTGGGGTGTAGAGTCTAGGGGCCCCAGTGGTTGTGCTGCTGCTGGCAGACTCCTGAGGTGGCACAGATCATCTCATGGTAGCAGAGAGCTGTGTGTTCCATTCAGCCCTCTTCTCACAGAGCTACCAGGATTCATTCATGGGAGCTCTACCCCAATGAGCTTCTCTCACCCTGATTGTCGCCCAAGGACCCTTCCTGTAAATGCAGAATCTGGTGAAATGTCGACTCTCTTAATACCTCACAAGACGGACCAAATTTCAACAAATGAACCCGTGGGGAACAGTTCTCAAACCAAACCCAAACTATTAGTAGAAACTATGGACATTTCCAAGATCACACTTACGAGTAAAGGACACGTAGATACAAATAAATTTTTCAGTTAGGCTTGGATTTGATCCCAAGATAGATCTTTATGAATATGTATATATTTCAAACTCTGAAAAAATATGAAAAACTCTGGTCGTAAGCATTTAGGATAAAGATTGGTAGAATTGTATTATCTTTCTCATAAAATAGAAATAAACTTACACATTCCACTTTTTTCCTGAATTTTTAAACTATACTGAAACTCATCTTCATACTGAATTTTAAAGCATCTACATGCTTTCCATTTTATTTCATTTGCAATGCAAACCAGCATTTTTATGTTTTATTCACAAGCTACAACCTTTGTTATTTAAATTGTTTTTACTGCCATGGTTTACCTTTTACCCTCTCAATATATATTTCATTTCTCTGTTGGATGATCAATAATGTGTAAAAAGCTTCTTTATGTTTACCTTTGATAGAGATGTATAAAATCAATTTGAACTATGTTTCTCACTGCAGTAAAAAAAAGTCGAACATAAAGTCTAAAGAGAAGCATGTACAAAAATACAGAAGAAAGCTGAGAAGCAGAAATCAATGCAAGGGCTTGGGACGTGAGAAGAGAGACTAGGAAAATATACTGGAAAATGTGGCCAATTATTAACCTGTATCTACAAAACCACAAAGGCCAATGAGCTTCTCTCACCCTAATTATCGCCCAAGGACCCTTCCTGTAAATGCAGAATCCGGAGAAATGTCGACTCTCTTAATATCTCACAAGATGCATCAAATTTCAACTATTTTAAGTTTTGGAACTCACTGCTGAGGAATCAAATGCATAGGATGAAGAACCTAAAAACATATAAATGAATAACATGGTGAAACTACACAAGTCTGTTTTTTCTGAAGGGCAATTTGATCTGTACCTTGTAATTCTCTGTGACCACTGAAGGAATTAAATCATCTTGGTGAGACTAAGAAACATTCAGGGCAGAACTTTTAAGTGTGTGTGACTGACTTGTGGACCAGCACATGAGAGAACACCCATTATGGGTGTGGTTGACCCAGCTGGCCACTTGAACTAAATAAGAAGAAAGGAAGAAGAAAGGTTGTCAACAGCTTCTGCGAGGAGAGCTCTGGCTTTTGCCACTGTCTCCAGACACTGACAAGATCTTTTCTTCACAGTCCCAATCTCCACCACAGATTCACTGCACTCCCTGTCTTTGCCATCGTTTTTTGGATGACAGTCCATGACAGACTTGCATAAACTGTCTTGTAGTCTCAGACAGGTGTTCTTCTATCTCACCTCTGAGCAGCCACTAGACCCTCCTTCTCCAACATGCAGCCATGTTGCATTAACTGTCTTCTCGGATCTGTAAGCTCTCCAAATAAATTACCATTCTCCCTAAGAACCTTATCCAATACATTCTCCTTCTAAGAGTATAACTTAAATAAATTATGGACAAATGTGGACAAAAAGTCTAGATGCACACAAGTGTTTATAATATCACAGAGACTAGGAAGAATTATCCTAAAGTAAATCAATAGAGGATTTATTAAGCAATTTGTAATTTATCTATATAAGTAAATATGATTGCTATTAAAATGATGGCATAAATTATATTTGTGGGTGACTGATAAAGATGAAAAGTGTCTTGGTTGTATCATTGTTTAAAAGAAGACAGGCTAGAGAGTGGCACAATTGTGTGCTAAAAGTCTTTAATACACATAGAATATATATTTACATGCCTGTATGCAAATATGTGCACTGGAAATACCCAGAAAATACAAACACAAATAAGTAAAAGGGAGATACATACAAGAAAGATGTTAGGGAACTGGGAAACAGATTTTGTAGTGAGAGAGAGGGGATACGCTGGTGTGAGCGGCTGGGAATTGGAGAAGGGGAGGAAAAATGACGAAGATGTGATATTTGTCAAGAAGAATGTAACTGTTATGCATCACAAGTATACACTAATAAAAAGCATAATTTGGGGGAAAAGAAATAAACCGGAGAATGACTTACTTGTACCTACTTAGAATTTTGCAGATGTGCTTTACTTTTTAACTTTATAAATTATTCAGAGTTATGTAAAGATTCTCTGTTACTTTCATTTCTAGGAGGAGAAGAGCCCAAGAGCCAGGTGTTATTTTTCCTCCCAGGGTGAACTGAGTCTCTGAGGAAGCAGACTAAACATGGGGTGAGCAAAGGTGTTCATTGATGACAGCTTTGGCCTGAGGCTCCAGCTTCCAAGTTTTCAGCTCAGACTTTATTTTAAATGAAGAGGCAAGTCGGAGTCTCAGGTCTTCCAGCCTCAGAATTCTTTTGAGGGCAGTGTTAAATTAGTTGATGCTGACATCTTGTTTGAACAAAGTAGGCAAAACGTTTTCTTGCTTATAAAAGAAATCATGTGACATATACTTCACTAGTTAATTGCCAATTACACAGAAGAGAGGGGAAATAAACGACTGGCCAGTTTGACCTCGGAGTAGGGTTCCAATGTGACTTAATTCATTTCACTTGCATTAGATGGAATAAGTTGTCTTTTTTTTTTTTTTTTTGCCTTTTAGCCGAAGAACACAATTATTTCCTGTCTTTCCTGTTGTGACAGTCGAATCCTGTGGTACGATCTTACTGTAAGTTTGTCTTAAGAATGACTGTGGGCTAATCTAGAAATCTATCTAGAGAGTTGAAACTTTTAACTCTGACACCCTACATATTTTAAAATTTTTAAATGATACATACTTATATACAAGTTCAGAGAGTAGAGATGTTTTTCAATTTAAAAATAAAAGTTCGGTTTTAACTTCATCCTCATCTTCTCATTCCCTTGAGGAAAATCACATTGAACTGCTCTGTGTCTCTAAACACATAGACACCAGCTCACCCACCTACCCACCCTCACACATGAGTTCTCCACCTATAAAATATGCTTTCTAAAAATAAAAATAACCATCAATCTTATAATATAGATATTCATGGCTGCATAGTATGGCATGATGTGGGCACATCATACATAATTAATCTAAACATCCTATGATGACTGACATTCAAGTTGTCTCATTTCTTTTTTCTATTTTTTAAATAATACTTTATGTACCTCTTGAATACATTAAGGTAATGTGAGTTGAGAATGCCACATGCAGAATGGCAAAGTCAAAAGTCTAGGCACTTTGGCAGCCCCTGGCGATGCCGCTGAGTACCAGCAGAATGGAAGAAGGACTCTGGAGCACCTCACAAAGCTAAATGAGAATATTTCTTTGTTCACTTATCTTCCTGTCTGCCTCCTCCGAATGCAGCAGGTTCAAAGTGGCCCCCGGCTGAGATTTCCACTGAGCTGGGAACACAGATGTTCAGTCCTCCGCTGGGGTATTCCTGATCACATACAGGCCCTCTGAGATGTCCAGGTGTTCTTACAGGGACGTAGGATCCAGACAGTGTGAATGAATAACTTAGCATGAGGTGTCAAGACTCACTGTGCTGCTAAAAACAGGAACCTAAGAACAGCTCAGATGGACTTGAAGTTTCCACTAAATTTTGGAAACTTGAGTTTCTGAAATATGTCTCAGAACTCCATGTGAAAAACTTATTTTTAAAATCTTGCAATACAGATTTCTTTGTGATTTATTTCCAAATGTAATAATCCATTTTTCCATTGCTATAACAAAGTACCTGAGGCTGAGTATATACAAAAAAGTTTATCTGTTCAGGTCCTGGTGAGGTCCCCTTGGCTGGATCACAACATAGTAGCTGGTATCTTGGTGGGAGTTGTATGAAAGGGAGAGGCCTCATGGAGAGATCAGAAGCCAGAGAGCATTCTTGGGGTTAAGCTCTCTGTTTTTAAAAATAACAACCCATCTTGTGGGAATCAACCCATACTACAAGACTAGCATTAATTTCATCCAAGGACAGTGCCCAGTGACCTAATGTTCTTCCACTAAGCCTCACTTCTTCAGTGTTTTACCACCTCTTAATATCACCATACTGGGGGATCACATTTTCTCCACCTGAACCCTTGGCAGACAAACCATACCTTATCTATGGTACTGGCTATGAGAAGCCTCAAAGCCACAGTGACATGGTCCTACTTCACATAGTATATGCCTGACCTTAGCATCGAGAGAATCAGCACTGAAAGGATCTAGGGCAATACTACCCTTCATGACTCCATCATCAAGGTAGGTTGAACACCTTGGAGATGAATTTAGAATGTGTATAAATTTATAAACAATCTACATGCTCTAAATAATGAGGACCTATCAATTTTTGTTTTCCCATTTCATGAAATTGGCACCATATTTTAATGATGACAATTTCTAAATTTGGCAGTGTGTTGAAGTAGAGTTGTAGGCTCTGGTCATCTAATTAATTTGTAGATCCTTAAAGAGAATCTCATGGAGTAAAATCACAGGTAGAGAAGTTGTTTAAAATTCAGGGTCTTTTCTTGCAGAGCCAGAGTGCTAAAGGCTGATGAAGCAAATGTATTCATGTAGAACTTGATTCACTTAAAATCTATGTGTCCAGGGCCTACTAGTTACTACTCTATTTGGCTGGAAATAGGAGACAAAATCTGTGCTCACAGGTGTTAGAGCCAGATACTCAGATGTCATTGACCTGCTTCATAGCTCTCTGTCTGTGTTACAAGATAGCCATGAAGTGGCTAATGAGAATCTTTTTGTAGCAACAGTGCTTGAGATGTTTTCTCTTTTACACACTTCTCTGGCTTTGACTGGTAATGAAACTCACAAATATGGATCTTGGCTGGTCATCTTTAAAGTTAAGTCTTAATGGCCTGGCTTCATTGCAGACCAAAAGTACACTTGGATTTACATGTTGTAAATTTAGAATGGTGCTATTGAACATGGCTAGAGACTTTATGCTGAATAGAGAATACTAGCTTGCAAATAAAGAGAGACTGGACTCTTTACTGTCCAAGGTAAGAAATAGAGCTCTATTTTAGAAAATTAAAAAGCTAGTTTTTATTGGTTGTATAGGTGAAGCTTTATTTCTCTAAGTGTAGAAGTTGTGCTGCTTGGAAAGTGACATGTTTTTCACCAAATTCTTAGATTTCAATTATTTTAAATAATTAGTTAGAATTGTGAGTTGGAGGTCATTTGTTGCATCATTAATAACACAGCCTGAACTGGCTGGTAAAATACTTCTTCAAGAATCTTTCATAACTATTTAAGAAATATTTCAGACCTTTTTAAAAAAGATGGACTGCTGTTTCTTTTGAATATAACTTGTAATAATTTCAAATTAGCTCAGTTTTACTTAAGTTGTTCAAATGATACACAAATTGAAACTTAGAAGAGACTTTATTTGAAAATACTACTATACTACGACTACTATAAGATACTATGCGTCAGGGGAAGGGACTGTTGCCATGAGGAGAGGGGTGTTTCCATAGGCGGAGAGTTCTGAACATAAAGATCTGCAGGTATCTCAAGAGTTAGTGTATTTGTTAGTTTTCATTTCTTGTGACAAAATACCTGAGGGAAGTGACATAAGGGGAAAAGGGCTTATTTTGACCCATGGTATCTTAATTACTTTTTTGTGGGTATGACAAAATACCTCACATACAAAAAACAGGGAAGGAAAAGTTTCCTTTAGCTCACAGGGTAGCAGTCCACGCATGGGTGACTGGCAACAGCGGAAGCACATGGTGGGGGCAGAGGCGGAGGCAGCTCCTCACAGCACTGCAAACAGGAAGCCAAGTCCAGGAGGAAGTAGCATAAGCTTTTCCAGATCCTGTCCGAGTGATTTGCCCTTTCCAGATTTAAACCCCTAATCCACCATATGCCAGTAATCTATGATCTACCACCCGTCTGTCTTCCACCACACACATAGGATACACCACATGCCTACAGCCCACCCTCCAGACCAGGCCCCCATCTTCTAACAACAGCACATGCTTCCAAAGATAATCCATAACATCCACATGCAGATATATGGTTTCAGAGTTTTCAGTCCACATTATGCTGGCTGAATTGCTTTTAGGCCCATAGAGAGCCAGAACATTTTGACTAGGAGTTAGGAAACTGCTCAATTCAAGATGACCAGGAAGGAGAAAGAGACAAAATAAAGGAGGTAGGGAAAGAGGGATGGGGAGAAGAGGAAGGGACTGGGGACAAGACATGGTCCCTAAAGGCGTACATTCAAGGATCCACTCACTTAAACTATATCCAAACCACAACAGTTAGAAAAAGACACTTTCTCATATAGGGAAAGCTAAGCTAGATCAGAGAGAGTGAGGTGTGGAGAATTAGAATCAGATGGTGATTCTGATCAGAGAGTAAATCTGAGAAATTCTTTGCTTGAGGCCTGCCAGTCCTCACCAGGCCCTGTTGGCTGGCTTAGGCTGAGGTGAACTCAAGACCAGGGGCTGGGGGAAGCATGAAGAGAAGCTTCACCAAGGTCCAGTTAATGAGCATCTGGTTCCCACTGATCAGTGAGTACAAACAGGGCAGGGCATTTGAGAAGCTGGGCATTTGGAGTGTCTGCATCTGCCACCTCCTAGGTCTACAAAGTCTGCCCAAGTCATACAGAGGAGTGAATTCTTTGACACAAGCTATCTCCCACTACTGCCAGAGGGTAGCAGTAGGGGATTCCTTGCCTTATTCTGTCTTCCAGGATCACAGGGCTCAAGTGAAATTCAGTATTATTATTACTATGTTCCTAAGAAGCTGGCCTGGGCATGGTGGCATACCCCCATAATCTGAGAATTATGGAAGGCTGAGGCAGGAGGATTGCCATGAGTTTGAGGCCAGCCTGGGTTACATAGGGAGTTTAGAACCAGTCTGGACTACAGAGTGGGATCCTGTCTCAACCCCCTCCCCCCACCCCATATTTCTAGTATTTCTAGGGTTGAAAGGAATTTCAGATAGTAACTCGTAACAGGCAAAGAGAAGCATATGCTGAGATCTCCTCAGTCTCTGTACTATTATTTACTATTGTTCTAAATTCAGGGATTAACACTGGGTGGTGGTGAGATTCAAAGGAGATGAATCTCAAGCTTCTTTGAAAAGTAAAGTAAGGTGTAAAGTAAGCAAGCAAAACACAAAGTAAGTGGACAGGACATAAAAAATGAACCAACAGACTGGGGAAAAATTTTACCACTCATACCTCAGATAGGAGGCTAATAACTAGAATATACAAGGAATTAAAGACAAACAGGCCTCTTATATTCAAGAACCCAATTAAAAAATTGACAACTGAAATGAATAGGTAGTTCTCAGATGAAGAAGGTCAAATGACTAGCAAATACATGAAAAAATGTTCAACGTCCTTAGCCATTAGAGAAATGCAAATCAGGACATCTTTAAGATATCATCTAACCCCAGAGAAAATGGTGCATATCAAGAACTCAAACAGCAATTAATGCGGGTGAGGCTATGAGGAAAAAGGAACCCTCTTACATGGCTGGTGGAATGTAAACTAGTACAATCCCTACAGAGGGCAGTGTGGAATTTTCTCAAAAAGCTGAAAATACACCATTTGATCCAGCAATACCTCTTCTGGGAATCTTTCCAAAAGAGTTAAAAGCAACAAATAACAAAGATACATGTATACCCATGTTCATAGCAGCACAACTGACAGTAGGTAAAATGTGGAAGACACTAAAATATCCATCAACAGACCAATAGATACAAAATTTCGATATATGTACACAGTGGAGTACTATTCTTCCATAAAGACAGATAAATTTGAGGGTT
This sequence comes from Ctenodactylus gundi, assembly GCA_004027205.1. Lineage (NCBI taxonomy): Eukaryota > Metazoa > Chordata > Mammalia > Rodentia > Ctenodactylidae > Ctenodactylus > Ctenodactylus gundi. The sequence goes on from PVKB01003732.1 coordinate 71,211, forward strand.
TTTTAAAGGTAAATGTACACAACTTGAGACGATCATGCTTAGGGAAATGAGTCAGACCCAGAAAGTTAAATATGGTTTCGCTAATATGAAAAACCCAGAATACAGTCATTTTATAGAAGAAAATGGGGGTTGATAGTGGGAGTTAGGAGGGATTGGGAGTATGTGTGTGATAGTGTACTAAAATTCAACGTTAGGTATACTTTTGTAATTTTGTAATTTTCTGTAACCAACCTGTGAAATGATATAACTCAGACTGCCAATATTTTAAAGTAACTCCATTTTGTGGTGATCATGCCATTCAAGTGTTTGCTGTGTGAGTTAGAGTTTGCTGCGTAAGTTAAATTTTATAAGCCAGTTTGCTTGTGAGTTCATCTTGTGAGACCCGCCCGCCTCGCCTTGGAGCCGTGCTTGTGCACTTATCGGGATGGCTCTGGGATCTTGTTATAAGGACAGAGGCCGAACCTCTACCCCCTCTCTTGCCTCCATGGCAGCCTGCCGAGAGTCACGTATTTCATGAGAGTCACTCGGGTTGTGACTGGTCATTATGTATGATGTATGTAATGATATAAAATCCTCTATATAATCTTTGTGTAAAACTTGCTCGGGGCTGCTCTCAGAAGACTCACCCAGAGTCCAAGAGACAGTCTGGCTGACATCTCAGCCATTAAGTAAAAATCCTTACTATGCCTTAATTAATGTATGATGGGCCTTTAAACTGATGTTTGGTGGTCTCTAAATTCTGACCTAAAACATGTGGAAGGCTAAAAAGAGAAAGGAGAAGAGATTATAATTTTGATATGATGGATATATATATATATATATATATATATCACACAAAATGCTAAAGTTCATTATAAACATCATGTAAGATATATATGTGTATATATATATATATTACTGCATATGCATACCAAATTTTCTTTGCCCATTTATTCATTGATGGACATAAAACTGCTTCATAGATTTACTTATGAGTTGCACTGCTATAAATATAAATATGCATGTATCAGTGTGATAAGATGTCTTTAACTCCTTCAGAAAGATACTGGGTATATGTAGGTTAAGTAGAATTTTATTTTCAACTTTTTAAGAAATTTCTAAACTGAAGCTGGAGGAATGGCACAGTTGTTAAAGTGTTTGTATTGCAAGCTCAAGGTCCTGGGTTGATTCCCCAGCACCACATAAAGCTGGGTGTAGCGGCACACGCCTACAATCCCAGGACTCGGGAGGCTGAGACAGGCTGATTGTCCTGAGTCCAAGGTCAGCCTGGACTACAGAGTGTGATCCAGTACCACTTCCCCTCCCAAAAATAAAAAAGAAATCTCTATACTGATTTTCATAGTGGTTGTACTAGTTTATAGTCTGCCAACAGTACAGGAAGTATCCCCTTTTCTCCATAATCTTACCAGCATGTGTTACATCTTGAACTCTTGATGCAAGTCATTCTTACTGAAGTAAGATGGAGCTTCAGTGATGTTTTGATTTGTATTTCTCTAATGGCTAAAGGTACTGAACATATTTTCATGTATTTGGGTTCTGAATAAATATTTCTTGAATAATCAATTAACTACAGAGAGTCCAGAGACCTCAAAGTGAAAACTTCTTAAATCTCAGCTCTTCTGGAGACATACTCAGCCTTCTAGCAAATATCTATACTTCAGCACCTCAGCTTCTTTCTGGATCTGGATGGAGTTGTGAATGAGACAGACCAGGGCCTGCCAGCATCTGGGTAGAGAGGCCTAGTAGCACTAATCAACCTCAGAAATAGTCCAGTCTCTCAAGCAAGGTGGGAAATTAAATGGGGTTTCTCTGGTTAGGGTCAGGGTAGAACTATAGTGAGGTAACACTTATATTGTCTTGGACATTGACAGGAAGGGGCCCGACAGACTGACAAGGACAGCACAGGAACAACCTTAGAGAATTACATCCTCTCCTGCAACTCACATTTACGTCGGGTATTGTCTGTTGCTAAGTGTTGCTTGGGCCTAAGCATCTCTGAGGGTTCTGTGCTTTGTTGATGCAGTGGCTTATTTGAAAAGGCTCTAAAGTTTGCTCTAGTCTAGAGTAGAATTGTTATTGTTTATCTGAATACAGAATAGTGTGAGCATCATCTAGCAGTAGCAGTGGCACATTGCTCAAGATGGTGGATCTTTACATTTTCGCACCATATTCAATCAGGTGACCAGACAAAGACAGGAAGGGGGGAGGAGGGATCAAGGATATGATGTTGTGATGAACTTGGCCCTGAGCCAATGCCTTAGATCTTCTTGGGAAGATTGTGAATCCTGCCAATAGAAAGAGGCAGGGAGAGGGACCTGCGAGCTAGGGATTTAAGTCTGTATCAACGATGTTTTCGGTGTGCCTCTCTCCACTTGCATGGGGGAAGGTCACCCTTTTTGCAAAAGGAAAATTAAAGCCTCATACTCTGTCATCCATGCCTCCCATGTCCATCCTTTGTTTGGACAGGAAAATTTCTACGAGCTAGCCATTTCTAACAATAGGAATGCTAACCTTGGGAATTTTTCTTTTAATTTGCATGAAAAACCTTGATTTCTAATGAATAACAATGAGTGAGAGTGAATTAACAAGGACACATCAGTGTGTGTGTGTGTGCGCTTCTCTTTTTAGCAGATAATTAAAAATGAGATATATAATCTGTCTTGCTCTGCTAATGTTTGAAAAAAGGACAAGGGTCATATCTTTTAAGCTCAAAATTAATCTAGTTAAATGGTATCTCTTTAAGTCTCTTTAGAAGATATATATCTATATATCTATATATATCTATATATTTATATATAGATATATATATAGATATATATCATATATATATTCTAAATATACTGTAGTAGAGAAAAGAAGAGAAGCTAATTTGGCTTTAATGAAAATGTCAGAAAGTGGTTGAATGGGTGGTTACATGAAACAATAAATGTTGAGAATAAACTGGAATAATGAGAAGGCTCATTTTTAAAAGCCTATTTGATTAGTATCAAGGTAGAATAGAATAATACTTTTTTTAAAGACCATAAATCAGTTTTTGCTTGCTTATGTGCCATAGCTTAAACGTATTTTTAAGTACTAACATATGACTATTTTAAACATATTTGTAAATACTAAAATATGTTCATTACAACAGTGAAACATAATTCCTGTAAAATCCCTTTATAGCTACCAGCAGGTCTTGACTCTGAGTCCCTGTTTATTTTGTAATGATGAATTGGAGTTATTACAAGAAAAATTCTATCATCTATCCTTCAAGTATTTATTGAGAGCCTACTTTGTACCAGCAATATGCTAGTGGCTGAGGAGACTAGAGCTTCTGGCCCTGTCTTACGTGCTGTACTGTCATCAAACAAGTAACCTAACCTAAAGTTTTATTTGTTTGCACAGTTTACAAAATGGTGTGTAAATGGGCTGTTTTAACAAAATGCCCTTATCACACTGTGACTGGACACTGCTTGTTTCATGAATGCCATTGCTGTGCCTGCAGTCATCATCTTACACCAGGTCCTGGGCTGACCTAGGCAAGAAAATAAACGGGTGGAAGGTTTAGGGCTGTAATCATCACAGCAAAACCAGAAAGGATGTAGGGGATGCCTAGCAATAACTAAACAATTATACAAGGGGCTGGAGAAATAGCACAGTGAGTAAAATACTTGCCTACCAAGCACAGGGCCCTCAGTTTGATTCCCCAGTACCACATAAACTGGGCGTGGTGACTCATGCCTGAAATCCCAGCACTCTGGAGGCTGAGGCAGGAGGATTGCTCTGAGTTTGGAGCAGCCTGGGCTACATAGTGAGTTCAGGACCAGCTTGCCCTATGGAAAGAAACTTGATCTCAAAAAAATTACATAAGCCTATTTACTTTTTAATTTAAAATATAATAAAAAGTGGTTGAGGTTTTAAAAACATGTTATGGTTATTTCTATGCCTCTCCTTTTAATTTTTTCTTCTATATTTTTGCATAGCTTAGGCCTTTGTAGAGTTTGGATGACATTTGTGATTTTAATTTAATATAGAGAAAATGAATTCTCTATACTGTATAAATAATTTAAAAAGTCTTGAAGATCAAGCACTAAACCTTGGGTGTTTTGTGTTCCCTTTCTGCTCCCTGGTTTAGTGGCACTAGGATGGGCCGAAGTCTTAAATAAATAAAATCAATATTTTGAGATGAGACCATTTTGGAATATGCACTTACATATCTGTGATCTTTCCAGAGACTCTAACAGGGACTGCTATTTTTGTAATGACATTTTCTAGCAAAGATGAAACAATATTACAGAGTTGAGTTTCTTTGTTATATCTGATGAAAATGTAATAATGCTGGTTGCATTGGGCTTTAAACAAACACTAACAAAAATTTAGGCTTTCAAAACAGGAGCATTAAGTTTATTCAAGGATCTAATCCTATCATCCTGGACACTTAAAATCCTTCCACATTTCCCCTTTACTTAGAAACCAAATCTTTAACCTGATGGAAAAGTCCTGTCAACCCAGCCTCAGCGTGGCTCTTCAGCTGAGCTTCCTCTTACACCACATGACATCCATCTTTATCTTTCGACCATACTAATGTGGCCACAAATGGGCAGACATGCCCAGCTCCCACACACAGTTGCCTCTTATGAGGAGGCCATGCTGTCGTGTAGTCTCTAGGTCAGTGAAGGTCTCATTGCCAGGCCAAGATGTGCTATCTTTACCTAGGTCAGTTAGAGCCAGGCATGGAGGCAGTGAAGTTATGTCAGCCCTTTGCCTGGTTAAGTTTAGAATGAGGACTTCCTGTACCCAGATGCAGTGCTATCAAGCCAAGAGCAAGGTCTGGGAGACTGTACAGCTTCCACAGAATCCCTTAATACTTTTTGGGGTGTCTCAGGCTGGATTCTTGTTACCCAGGCTGTGGTAGAAGGGCTGGCCATGTCTACACCACCTTGGACTTGTAGAATCTACGGGTGGGTCCAACCATTGCATTTGAACCACAAGGCACCTCTGATGTGCACTTCTCTTGAAAAACCACTGCACTAGAGAAGCACGGGCTGGCTCCTTGACATCCTATGACTTACTGAGGAGCAATGTGCGTTTCAACAAGAAACTTGGTTTAGAAACAGCTTCATAATATTGATTCCCACAGACTGAGTTACTGTGGGTTGGTGGGAACCAGTGAACAATGTAGACAAGAGTCCTGCTTTTACAGAGCCTGCATTCCAGATAAGAGGGTGGCGTGAGAAACTGACAATGGTAAATGGGGAGAAAAGTAGTTAAACATTAATAGTTTTAGAGCAACAGGCTGAATGAAAGAAGACAGCAGAAGAGTGGGTGGGGCTGTGAGAAGACAGCACCTCTGAGGGTGAGGATGGGAGCCCACTGTGAGCACCTGTAGGTGCAGAAAGCCTTTGCATGGTTTCTCATGCAGTAGGCCTTGGAGAAGTGCGTATCATGCTGCCTTGTCAACAGCACGTCGGAGCTGACTGTTTTAAGAGCCTCAGATCAGGGGGAAGAATCTGGGAAGGCCCTGGTGTGCGCCAAGACTTCATGCCTTGGAGAGTGAGAGCTGAGACAGGTCACATGGTGGCCTAGTGAGGACAAAGTGGTGGGGAGACAAGAGGCCGATTACAGGTAGGGCACCAGTGCCTCAGGGGCTGTTGGAGTTTGTTCTCTAGGTGAGTAAATGTTTTTGGTGGGATGTGGCAGGGGAGGACCAAGGTCGGATCTGCACTTGTAAAGGACTGTGTTGATTTTCTGTGGGAGGCTAGATCAAGAAACAATGTTGGGATGAGTATTCTCAACTTGATTTTCTTTTCCTTTGTCCCCTTTTAATGGGGGGGGGGGGTAGCACTGGGGCGGGGCTTTTAAGCACTTTTGTTTGTGTTGTGTGGCTGTTCTTGCTTTTTTAGCCTGAATATAGTATCTTTAGGACCAATTTGGCTATTAAGTAGCCATGCTAAGATTAATCACCTTGCTGGCTTTGTCTAGCTTTGTTTTTTATTTTTATTTTTTTAGATAAAAAACTAACAAATGTTTTTTATTTAAATAACTATAAATTTTGTGTCAAAATAGTCATTTGTAAAATGTGTGTTATCTTCCCTAAGAAGCACCTTTGATTTGATTTAGCATTCTAGTTTTTCTTCCTATTTAAGAAATTCAGTCTAATTCATCATCAGGAGCTGCAATAGGCAGGTTCCAACTTATAGGACAGCATAATGGAACACAGAGTAGGTCAATACATGCTTTATGCACCATCCAAATTAAACCTTGGTGTGACCTTAAAAGAGCAAGTTCATATTACAGATTCTGAAGATCAGACTATTCTTGGTTAAAGCTGTTTATCCCCATTCACGGACTAATCCCAAACGATGTTTGGAAAGCAGGCATTGGGAACACTAAGTAATAAAAACAACAACAACAAAAAAACAAACAAAACAAAACAAACAAAAATAAAAACCCTAAATGTTATCTTAGCCAACCATTTCTAAAATGTTCCAGTAGTTATTCTCTAGATGTACCTGGTGTCTTGGGGGGAGGCTTGTTGATTTCCTGTTAATCAGACACCTATGGCTTTACATCTGTAAATGGCAGTGGGACTTTGACTATTTTTTTTTTTTATCATAGGGTAAGATTACTAGCTACCTGGTACTGAAATAATAAAGTGACATTGTGTTGGGCCTTTACTAGAAACCTAAGTTAGAAATTTCTGAGACAGTCATGAAATAGATATTAGCTGTTCTCTTCAGGCCCCCTTCCAACATATCACTACCTTCTTTCAGGGATCAGAAATAATTACCCCCCCCCCCAATTTAATTATCATCTGGTGACAGATCATTTTGCAGTGGGCATTATTGTTGTCTTTTCTGTCCTTGGGGACAGAGTAATATTTTGAGTAATATTTTGCTGTCTATTGACAAGAAACTAAGAATATGTTGGCCTGAAGGACGTGCGATTGATGCAGCGTGGTCAGGACATAGGCATTAGGACATGAAGAACAGTGCTGGTTCTTTGAAGATGAAACCTAAAAAGAGTAAAATCCAGCAAGTGGTCACAGACACAGGTAGATGGGGATGAGATGAGAAATTTTTCCTAAGTTGAGTTTGGATGTAGAATATTTATCTTCCAAGGAGTGGTTAGTATTGTGGTTTATATCGGGAATGTCCCCAAAATTCTCATGTATTTGGATGTTATGGATTGTCTATAGAGCCATGTGCTATTGGGAGATGGGGGCCTGGTTGGGAGGGAGATTATGATGTGTGCTGGAGGACAGGCATGTGGCAGACTGGATTACAGGTGTGTGGTGGGGGTTTACCACATATTTCATACCTGCCAGGGGTAGAATGCTGAGGGTGGAGCCAGAACGGGTGGACCACTGAAATGAAACATATATATACCTATATATCCTAATCTCCCATAATTTGTGCATGTTGGGTATTGAGTCATGGCAACAAAAAAGTAACTAAGACAGTTAGCCATTGATTTTACACAAAGCTATAATAATCATCAAATTTAGCATTCAAAAAATAACTTTGGCAATAGGTTAAAGCATGAATTAGATAGGCACTATAGTTAGTGAGTAAGGTGGTGGAAGGAACAATGAGGAGAGGTTGGAGCCAGGGTTGGAAGGAGGGGAAGCAGGCAGACACATGCAGGCAGGGGTGTGTTGGGTTGGTTAGAAATGTGATCAGCCCCACTGAGCATCTGCTCACTGGGAGAAGAGTGGGTAACTCCACAGGAGCTGAGGATGAAACTAGGGCTTGGGGGACAGCTAGAGTTGACATAATCTATAGAGGTGGACAGGTGCTCCCCATAAGAAAATTTAAAAGAAGGAAGAGAAACAGTAAGTAGGCCAGAAGGATAAAGAGGGCCAACACTTGATACTGAGAGACAGGAGACAAAAACAATACATTGTCTTAAGCAATAGTCTACAAGCTTGATCTTATAGTCTTAATCTTCTCCTACATGATTTTATTTCTCAAAATTTCTCCACAAAGTAGGGATGTCTCCAGCAGAAAGGAAGAGAAATGAAATTTTCAGGTATGTTAAATAGGTTTTCACCACTGTAACAGAATATCTGAAATGATTAACTTAGAGACAGAAAAACTTTATTTTGGCTCACAGTTTTAGATGTTCTAAGCTGTGATAAGGTAAACCTATTACTTGGGCTCTGGTGGTCATGGTGGACTTAGTCAGAATGGTGGGGAGTGCAGGGCAAGGAAAGCTACTCACCTCATGGTCAGGAAGCAAAAGAGAAAGAGACTGAGGTGCCACAATGTGTTTTGTGAGCACACACTCGTGACCAAAAATCTCTAACCAGGCCCATTTCCTAAAGATTCCACTACCTCCAGCAGCATCACTATGGATAGAGCCTTCCACACATGGACCTGAAGGGATGTTCAACATCCAGGGTGTGACAGATATTCTCTGAGATGGCCATGATCCATCAAAGCTCTGTTCCTGGAAGCAGATGCTGTTCCCCCACAGAAGAATGGAGTCTGATTCTCCTCTCTTGAACTTGGGCTTGTCGTCTCCACCATACTGATTGCTGGAATGTTGTAGAAGTGATGTTTTCAAGACTATAGATGGCCATTTCCTTCTCAGAACACAGCCCTGGGCTCAAGTCACCTACACCCTGTGGAGACACCTCATGGAGACCACATGCCTTCCCCAGAAATGGCCCCTCAAGCTCTCAGTAGCAGTAAACTTCACAGCCAGCCAAGAGCATGAGTCACTTAGCTCCTGAGTCCAAGAGCTTCCTGTGGGTCACGGCAGCTGGCATCCATGTTCTTACAAAAAAAAAAAAAAAAAAACCTGTGCATATGCAAACAACACACACCTGCTATGAGCAAATGTTTCCTTAAATATTCAGAATAAAAATTATCCACGAATAGACTACATGTGTTTTTAAAAATTCTTTAGAATTTTCCTCTCTCAACAATGAAATAGGAAATAAAAGAGCTCTTAAAAATCCTTATTGCATTGTAGGCTGCTTACAAATTACACATTAGTTTGCTGGGTCTTTCATTACAAAATTTCAAAAACTGAATGACATAGGCAACAGAAATTCATTATCTCTGAGTTCTGGAGACAACAGATCTGCAATCAAAGTGTTAGCAGGTCTGGATCCTTCTGAGGGGTGGGTGAGAGAACCTGTTCGGTATCAGCCTTTGAGTCCCTGCTGACTTACTGGCAGGCTTTTGTCTTTCTTGGCTTCTTTGAGTTAGCATTTAGCACTGATGTCTGTTATGCTTTAGATCTAAAATATTCCCCCAGAATTCTCACGTGTCTGGAAAGTGACTGGATTGTGAGGATGCTGTACTTGTCACCTTTCTTAGTGTTTTATAGCCATAGCCCCAACCCACATATCTTCTACTGGCATGCAGTTCACAGCTCTGTACAAACAAGTACAGTCAGACCCCAATTTATGGTGGTTGAACGTACAATTTTGGGGCTTTTGATGATGTGAAAACAATGTGCATTTAGTAGAAAATATAATTTCCATTTTGAATTTGAATCTTCTCCCAGGCTAGCAAAATGCTGGTGTGAGCCTGCTTTAGAGCTGGGCAGCTCCTGGTCAGCCATGGAATCACAAGGATGGAACAACTGCTGTTTACAATGTAGCGTATTGCTAAACTAAGATGTCTGTAAGTAGGTGAGGCATACTACACGCATTTTCAACTTAACAGTGGTTTATCAGGGAGAACACCATCACAAATCAAGGAGCATTCTAGTGACTGTATACGTCCTGGGATTTACTTGAAGTGTCTGCCCCCTGCATTCTCTCCCACAAAGCTCCAGAGACTTGTGTGCCTGGTTTGTCCCCCCACAGTGACCTTTACCACTTAGCACAGATGCAGGATGCACTAAGGCAGAGGTTGCTCTAAGCCCCTATGTTATTGCGTCTCAGGGCTTCCTGTGGGTCATTAAGTGGCAAGCGCCTTTCACCTGGTCTACTATACGGGTGGAAAACCTGGGGCCCATCTAGGCTCCAGGCTGCTTTTACTACTCTCCGTTTCTCTTATCACATACACTATTGTCATGTGAGCACATAGCGCATAAGAGCAGAAGTTCCCAACCCTGGGGCTGTGAACTGGAACAGCTCAGTGGTCTTGGAAGGACCAGGCCACAGAGACAGATGAGCGCAAAGCTCTGTCTCTTATTAGCACACTCACATTCCAATGCTGGGGCTGATCTGAGTGGAGGTGGAACATTGTTCCCCTTCCTCTGCTACTTGCCATTCCAAAACTATTCCCCAACAGCCTGCTGCATAACAAGTACCCTCTCTGTCCTTGGGAGAGTGGTCTTCAACTAAGATGGTCTCAGGTGTCAAAAAGGCTGGGGTCCACTTCATTAGAGTGACAAGTGTCGATGCTTACTTAGCCTAAACAAATGCATCAAGGACTTTCCAGATTCAAGAGTAAAGTTACTAATAATTTCTCCTAGAAAGAAAAGAAGAAAGAAAGGAAAGAAAAAAGGAAGGAAGGAAGGAAGGAAGGAAGGAAGGAAGGAAGGAAGGAGAAAAGGAAGGACGGGAGGGAGGAAAAGAAAAGAGTCGGCCAGGGCTTGGTGGGCTGGCCACATGAAGCCCCTGTAGTGTTTGCCTTTAGCTGATACTAAAGACAAAATGGATCCAAGTTCACTGCTTTTTCAAACAGAAAAGATGGTTGAAAAACTTTTCTTGACAGAGAACACACATGACATGCTGGCAGTCAGGGAAAGGAGCTGCCCCTGGGTCTTCTATTATGGGCATTGTCCTTGCAGTTCCTTTCTGCTAGTGTTGCCACCTTTGTTTACAAGAGCAAATATATATGATCTATTCAGTATTCAGTTGGCTCTTTTGGTAAACTTTGTTCTTTCCTTGATGGCTTTTAGATCATAGTTACTATTATTAATCATTTCTTGATTTTCCCCCCCTTCTCTTCCCTTTCTTCTCATTCTCTAACAGACTTCAGGTCCTAAAAGTTTAGGAGCTCTGACATCATTTCCCTTGCTTCTATAGTTTAGATAAATGGCCCTATACGTTTAAAGCTTGGTTCTCTGAACATGCTGCTATCGGGGAATCATGAAACCCTTAAAAGGTGTGGCCAGTGGGTGGTCTTTCGGTCACTGGGGGTACTCTCTTGAAGGGCCTGTTGAGAAGCTGGTTCCTTCTCTCTCCTTTACCATGTAATCCAACCATGATGTACAGTGTTCCCACAGGCCCAAAGCAACAGGCCTCTCAGCCATAGACTAGAGCCTCCATAACTGTGGGGTTAGAATGATGAATATTTCCTCTTTGTGAATTGATTTATCCCAGGCTGTTTTGTTAGCGAGAGAAAGCTGACTACCACTCTCCTACGTTTTCTATAAGCCAACGCCTTTTCCTCCTCTCCAGCATCTCTATTAGAATATAGCCAGCAAGGCCCAAAGGATGCTGGAATCCAGGGAGCTCAGATATTGCTGACAATATGCCCTAAACCAAATAGTAATTTAAAACAAAGTCAAGTCATTAATTGAAGATGTTACAACTTTGCGACTCATTTTTAAAACATAATTTAAACATTAGTAACATTTAAACAGATGGTAAAATTGTTCCTGAGATAGCTTTGGAAAACTGGAAGATCACTGAACAGAAGCAGAAAATCTGATGGAGAGGTCACAGGCTGCTGGTCTTCGAATTTCAGAGCCACATGCTTTGGAGCACTGAGGGCCCATGGGTAGCTTGGTCAAGCTTGCTGGCCACTTGTCCTTCTTACAACAGGCATACTTTAAATTCATAGAGCAGTTCCAACCTGCTAAAGTCCTCACAGGAATATATGTTGTGGTTCCCTGACTTGATAAGTATTTAACCAGATTCATAGGTTCTGTAAACCTGATGCTTTAACATCTGCCCTACGTGGCTGTACTATGTGCCTTGCTGAAGGAGCTGATGGGTGCCTAAGGCCCCTGGCCCCTTCCCCTCCTGCCTTCCTCATCATCTTCTTCACTGGCATGAGTCCTCCTTCTGGGATTTCCTTTCAAACACAAACTAATGAGGAGTTTACACCCCAAATAACCTTCTTTATCAGACTCTGGCCCACCATCCCTCTGCCCTAATTACCAGGACTAGGTACCAGAGAGTTCCTAAGCCCCAGAGGCTGCTGACATTGCTCAAACACACCAATTCTGAGCCTGGTTGTCCTGCCTCACCTATTGCTTCCTTTGGAAATCACATGTAGTTTTTGGCCACAAATTCCTCCTGACCTCTGGTCTCCTGCCATACAGATTGCCTCTGTGATCCTGTGGCAGGATATTGTCCTTTCCCTTGGAGGCTGTGACAATAATAAACTCTCTTTTCAAGGTCAGTCATCTTCTGATCTGTTGGCCAAACCTTATCACCAAATAATGAAATCTATTAAAACCCAGGGTGAGAGGCTGAGGATCTGAGAAAGATTCACACTTTGGCAGGTCTTTTAGCCTCTCATCTTGGGCTCTGTTCTTGTCTGGGATTCTGAGAGATGTGGGGTAGAGGGAGAGAAAGAAATCTAACTGGGAAGCACAGGTATGTCTTGGACATTGCTTGGAATCTTCTGATGCCTTCACCAGGATGTCCTTAATAATTGCAGTTGGGAGCCCTGCATTTAGCAAATGTGTCATATAACTTCATTCCCCAAATATAAATAGACTCCTGACTATTGATACATTTTTTGTGACTAGAACAATTATGAAAGTACTTGTCTTAGTTACTTTTCCTTTGCTGGAACCCAATACCCAACATCTACAACTTAAAAGAGGAAAGTTTTTTTTTTTTTTTTAGTTCAGAAGGTCTCAGTCCCTTCATGGGAAGCTGGCAGTAGTAGAAGCATTTGGCAGAGCCTAGCCACATATGGGCTGTTCAAGGCAAGGCAGGACAGGCTCTGCCCTGAGAGGGAAAGGGCAGAGCGTTTATTCTTTTAGGTCATGCCCCAATGACCCATCCCTTCCAACCAGGCCCCAACTCTTAGCAGCACAGGAAATCAATGCATTAACCTCCATAATTGAATCAACTTCCAAATGTCCAAATTCTGGGAACATTACTGATCTAAACCATGAGCTTCTGACCTTTTATTCACCCCCTACAAACTGGGAACACACTTGCCTGTTTCAGAGCCATTTTTTTCAGGCTTAGGACATCTAGTACAAGGTTGGCACTGGCTAGATGTTAAATGACTGAAGATATATATAAATCAATCACTACCAAATTAGGCTGTTGTACACCCATCTGAAACTTTATATGGGGTGTGTGTAAGAATATCATGGGATTCTGTGGTAGACTGAATAATGACCCTCTCCAAGACATTCATATTTAATTTTTTTGTAAACTATGAATGTTGCCTTAGAAAAATGTTCTTTCAAATATGGATAAATGTGAAGACTCTTGAGATAGAGTGAATATTCTTGATTATTTAGGGGACCCTAAACCTGATTACAAATATCTTTCTGGGAGAGGGGCAGAAAGAGATAACAGGTATAGAAGAGGAGGAGGCAGAAGCCCAAGGAAGTAGAGATGGAAATGACGTGGCCACCCCTAGGAAGTACCAGGAAACTGAAAGAGGCAAAGAATGATTCTCCTCAGAGCCTCCAAAGGGGCCGTAGCCCTGTGACACGTGTTGATTTGAGATTTCTGGCCACACGGACAAATATGAATGTATAAATTTCTATTATTTGAAACTCCTAAATTTGTCATAATTTGTCACATCAAACTCAAGAAAAGAATACAGTATCTGGGGGAAATCGTTGGATATTTCTCTCTGGAGAATCCTAAAGACATTGTGGCCATATCCCAAATGGCTTAAGAATATGAACTAGATCTTTTTTTTTTTTTTTTTAATCTATAGAATCTTCTCCCTCAGGGCTTTTTGGTGATTCTGAGAGATGCATTGCTTCTTGACTTTTCTTTCTTTTCTCATGTAAGTGATTCAGGTGAAGTGAGATGAGAGGAAGGAGCAAGTATACTGGACCAAGACCTTCAGGAAATTGAGGTCACATTGGCATTTATCATTTTCATTCCATTCTCATCCCGGCCTGTCTATGACATTTAGATAAAAGGGAAGAAAGTCTTGAAGGTCCATATTTTTTTCTACTTAGTATTAGATTGTAGGGACAGTGTAAAATGAAGATTGTCACTCAATCTTGAGGCTCATTCGTAGGCAAGAAAGAGATGTACAAAGAAAAGACACCCATATCAGAATGAAAGTAACACAAATGGGTGGGGATGTAGCTCAGCGGCAGAGTGCTTGCCTAGTGCGCATCCTGGGTTCAGTCCATAGTATCACACTTACAACAGGAGAGAAAAAATGACAAAAGAGAGCGGCATTATTCCTTCACTCACTCAACACATTTTGTTGAATGGCTACTATGCGATAGGCGCTGTGCTGAGAACTGGCTATTTAGAGCCAATAATCCCAGTGCTTTTGGAGGATAAGGCAGCAGGATGAAAAGCTCGAGTCCAACCTGGGTAATTTAGTAACTTGGTGAGACCCTGCCTCAAAACAAAAAATAAAAATGCCAGGGATATACCTCAATGTGAAGGCCCTGGTTTAGTCCCCAGTACAAAACAAGCAAATTTAAACAAACACCCAGGGAGTATTGGAAAGTGGCATCACATAACCACAGGAAGTGAATATATTTGAAAAATAAAAAATGGTCAGGAATGTATTTTGGATCAGGAAGTTATTGGTGACTTTACACTTATGAAAACAAGTACCAATGGAGTGATGAAACTGTGAAAAAGAGGAATCATTTAGGTGGTAGGCAAAAGGGTGCAAGGATAAAACGAAAAGGTTGTCGGCAAAAATAGCGATGACATTCTACCCTCCTTTGTATGCAATAAAAACTCAAACCAAACAAACAAGCAAATACTGCCAGAACTAACATTTTTGTAATTTTGAAGGTAACCAAACGCTTGCAGTCATCAAGGGAATGTTTGAAGAAAAACATCAAGTCTTGCTACTAATAGCAAGTTTCATAGTTTTAATAGCAAACTTTGTAGCATTTAACTTATCTCAACCCCATTTCCTGCTCTGTAGTTTAGCACTAGCCTTGAAAATGATATCTGCTTTCCCCAGAGAGAGTAGGAGCAACTTCATTAAAAAAACATTCTATTTATTTTTAAGCTTGTCTTATAGTGTTCCAGAAGTGCTGCTCAAAAGACTTGCCTTGCTTCCTCTAAGGCTCAGTTAGCTCACTGCTGAAGGTGCTACCGGGAAATATGTGTGGAAAACATGGGCTGGCAAATGTACTTGATGCTGTGCGAAGTTGTAGACAACACTTGGGTCAAACAATAGGCTGTGCTTAATTAATTAATTAATCAACTAAATTGAATGAAGAAGAACTATGTTGGGCCACATATAAAATAGTTTATGTACATACATAAGTACTAAAATTCTGTTTAAAATTTTTTATTATGACATTAACAATATCAAAGGCAAAGAAAAATCCCACAAAAATGGTGGACTGCAGGTTGAATGTAAACCAAGAATTTTAGTGATAATTTTAACATATGAGATTTTATTTATAAAACAATTTAAAAATTCCTACCTATAGCTGAGAATCTAGAGGGACATGCACATACTCAATGGCTGTGCCTATGCTCAGAAAACACTGGAGAAGTCCCTGTTTCTGTCTGGTCTCAGGGTTCTGAGGGAACGGAAGTGAGAGTAAGTCAGAGAGGAAATGGCTGAACGAGCGCTGCAGTTGCTGTTTCACTGTGCACACAAACTTCCTCAGAAAAGATTGGGAGAGTCTTTTTGACTTTAGGAATTTAAGAAAAATTGATGTTCATGCACTAGCTGACCACTGCTGAGTTGAGACCTCAGTGACCTCCCAGAGAACCCACATTGCAGAATTAATTCAGAAAGATCACTAACCAACTAACCACCCAAAACAACTACAATGCACAGCATAGGTGCAAAGTCAGTATGGGATATCTGGATTTTCAACATTCTAATATAAAAGTGTACCTTTTAAAAATAAAATTATGCTTTTATTAAAATTTAGGTGTCACTTTTGGTCTCTTCCTGTCACCCTCTCACATTCTACCATAGGATGATGTAATAAGAAGGCCCCTACCAGATGCCAGTTCAATCCTCTTGTACTTCCCAGCCTCCAGAACTGTGGGACAAATAAAAACTGTATTGAAATAAATTATCTAGTCTCAAGTAGTGTTACAGCAACATAAAAAGAGAGGACAATGTAAAAAATATTCCTTTTTTGAATTTTGACAAAAAATTCATAAGGATACCTATCCCCCCAACACTATTAAATTTTGAGCAAAATAAAGCCATAGTTATTAACATGGGCTTAAGTTTTCTGAATAAGCCAAATTATTCTTTTTATTAGTATGTATTTGTGGTACAAAATAATTACATTCAACTTGGCTAATTGGTGCATGTACATATAAATGTACTATTTCCACCAAAAATATGAAATATGGAAAGAAACAGGAAATCATAATATACTTACAGTAAAAAAAGCAATGAAGTCCCTGAGGAAGCTCAGATATTGGTCTCTTTGTATAAAGAGTTTATGTCAGTGTCTTAGTTACTTTTTCATTGCTGTGACTCAATACCCAACACCCACAAATTTAGGAAGGGAAAGGTTTATTTTAGCTCACAGTTTCAGATGGTCACAGTCCATTCAATGGCGGCCGGCAGCAATCCAAGTACATGGCAGAGGCAGACGTGGAGGCAGCTTCTCAGGACATCACATACAGGCAGGCAAGTGAGACTAGTTGAGACTAGGCCAAGTTCAGTCCTCCTACAGGAAGGCAGGATGCAGCTTATATATCCTTCTAGGTGTCCACCCAGTGATTAGACCCTCCTGCATCCAGATGTGGAAGGTGTGGCCACTATACACCCTTAATCCTAACTCACATGCCTTTAATCCTAACTTAACTGTAATCCACCCCTCTAGACCAGACCCCAATCCACCAACAGCACATGATTCCATAGACAATCCATAACATTAAAATACATGAGACTTTTGGGGGACACTCCAGATCCCAACCACAACAGTTGGGAATCTAAATATATTTAGCAAGACCACAAAAACATCTTTAAAGAATTAAAGGGAAGATGGATAACAGTGTCTCACTGAATATTGAACAGCAATGAGGGTATAGAAGTCATAAGAAGGAACAAACTAGAGATTTGGGAGTTTAAAATATAGTAACTGAAATAAAAATTTCACTAGAGGAGCTCAACAGCAGAGGCAGAAGAAAAAAATCAGTGAACATGAAGTCAGGGCAACTGAGATCATCTGGCCTTAGGAAGAACAGCAACAAAAAGAGAAGAAAAATGAACAGAATCTCCAGGATGAGCCAAGTATCAGTAAACATAAAAACATGGCTGATAGGAGCACCAGAAGAAGAAATGAGAGAAAAGTGATATAAAAATACATTTTAAGAAAAAGTGATCACAACTTTCCTAAACTGGAGGAAAAAAATAAATATTCAAGAAGCTCATCAAACTCTAACTAGAATAAACTCAAAGAGATCTACAGTTAGTCTCATCATAGTCAAATTGTCAAAAGGCATTAGACAAGGCTAGACTCTTGAGAAGAACAAATAAAAATGATTCATCACAATAAAGAAAAAATTTTGTGACATTGAGGATCCATCCTAGGGCCTTTATACTAAGGTACATCCCTAGATCATTTGATTTTTTTTTTTTTTGAGACAAGACCTTTCTAGTCACTAAGTAGTTGCCCAGGCTGGACTTGAACTTGCAATCCTCCTGCCTCAGCCTCCAAGAGTGCTGGTATTAGAGGCCTAAGATTAACCATTGATTTCTATCACAAGCCATAAGGACCAAAAGTTGGTGGAATAACATATTAACAGTATTAAAAGAAAAAAAAAAAGAATCTTTAACTAAAACTTGTAAAGATAGCCTTGCATATAAGTCCTATGTGGTTGACTTTTTTTTTTTTAATAGTAAGCTGGACTTTGTTGGCTTACGTCCCCTGAACAACTTCTCCTGGGGAGATGTGAACACCAATTTCTATTCACCCTAGATGGCACAGCAGATGGGCCAGAATAATTGCTGCACTAAAGCACAATTAGGTGAATCAATAAGTCCACTGGGGTTAGTTCTTGAAGTATGGGTGAGAAGCAACTGAGGGTCACCTACAGGACCTTGAGTGAGGGGTCACTTGCAGGCCTACAAGTGACCCAAGGGGCAGTTGCATCACTGGAAAGCCCTCTCCACCATAGTTGGCAACTCACAAAAACTGAATGCTTCCTCCTGGGACTTGCCTCTTGTCAACTTCTGCTTTTCTGCTCAGGACTTTTCTTATTGTTTCCTCTCTCTCTCTCTCTCTCTCTCTCTCTCTCTCTCTCTCTCTCTCTCTCTCTCGCTCTCTCTCCTTTCTCCCTTTCTCACTTGTGGCCTTAGCACCCTTTGATATCCCAGGCACCCTCCGTGTCCCTACACAGGCAGGCCTGAGGCTGTGTGCCATGAGCTGCACCTGAGAATAATGCCCAGTGGCTGCACACCCAGGGCAGCGAGTCTCTCAGTCCTGAGGGCTCCACTGACTCGCTCCAATCTTGTGCACATGAGTGTTGCCCCACCTCCTTAGAAGAGGATCAGAGGATCTGTTACACAACTGCTTAAAAACCCCTCTGGTATCAGATTCAAACTCTTACATATCAAACTGGTTTACATATAGCCCAAAGTAAAAGGAAATCTAGCAATTGCCTGCCTCACGAAACTAGACTGGCAGTAGGTTAGAGGAGCCTTGTAGCTGTAAAGAACAGTAGGTGCTGCTGTCCTCAGGAGTTCACTGATCCAGAGATTGACTGCTGTGTTGCTGAGCGACAAATAATCTCTTCTCTGTCCTCTCCCCTGCACTGTCTCTTGCCCTCCTCCCTTTCTGGTTGATTACTCCTGAAGCATATGGCCTCTGAAAAGTCTCACCCTGAAGAGGACTTTCTCCTGAGTGCAAACATCAGTGTCACTCAATGACACCGACGTGCAGCAGCTACCTGTAGTTACAACGCTCTCCTTGATCAGCTTCCCTTTATAAAGAACTGGGGTGTAGCTTAGTGATTAAAGCACTTGCCTAACAGACATGAGGGCCTGGGTTTGATCCTCCAGCACCACATAATAGCTGGGTGTGGTGACACATGGCTGTAATTCCAATTCTAAGAAGGCTGAGTCAGGAGTGCAATCATGAAGGTGAGGCCAAAAATAAATAAATAAATAAATAAATAAATAAATAAATAAATAAATAAATAAAATGAAGAAGAATTTAGGACACTGTTAGATAAAAGAAATTCGGTTTTCTGACCTAAAATAAATGCTGAAGTCATTCCCTAAGGTTAAAACAAAAGGATGCTAGATAGGAATTCAAGTCCATACAAAGACATACAGAATACTGGGAAAGGAAACTAGGTGGATAAAGACAGCTAAATCTAGTGCATGCTTGTAATTCCTTTTTGGATTATATTTAAAAGACAAACAACCACATAAAGTAATAATTTTAAGTCTAGGAGGGCAGGAATAACGCACATATGTATATTATGAAAATCAGAGCAGCAAAGAATGAGATAGAGCAATATAGTAGTGAAGATTTTTGTGTAAACTATTAAAATCAGATTGGATTGTTATAATTGTCATTCCCAGGGTACCTATGAAGAAAATTACTCAAAAATGTATACTCAAAGAAATTGTAATAGAATGAAAATTATACACTAAAGATATCCTTTTAGAATAAAGACAGCAATAACATAGAAACTGAGGAAACAGAACACAAAGAGAAAAAAATAGTACAATGGCAGGCGTCTTTCCTAATTTGTATAGATTGCATTTAATAAAGAGGCAGAAACTGTTAGAATGAACCAAGTTAATGGTGCAGACCTATAAAGGGAGGCAGAGGAAGGAGTATCATGAATTCAAGCTCTGTCTGATCAAATTAGTGAGACTTTGTCTCAAATAAATAATAAAGAAGTATTGAGGATGTAGCTCAGAGCAAAACCTCCTGTTCAATCCCTAATACTGCAAAACCAAAGAGTTAAGATGGATAGAGAAAAAATTAGGCAATAATTCTTTCATATGCTATGTATAAAAGATTTCCTTTAAAGTCAAAGATACAAATAGACTAAAAGTAAAAGTTCAGAAAACATACTCCATGTGAGTTTTTTTCTCTCCATTTAATTGATACGTATAAGTGCAAAATTTAAGGTTTATGTTGGTCTTGAGCATTTTGTGCACATACATATCTGGTCAAAGTAACAAGACCTTCCCCACTCTCCTTTCGACCCTCCCTACCCACCCCATGACTCCCTTCCGTTCACTTTATTTTTCATTTTAAGTTCCATTAGATAATTGTGATCTGGGATCTGGGTCTCTCGTATCAGAGAGACCATTCAATGTTTCACCTTCTGCTTCTGACTCACTTCACTAAGCATGATGTTCTCAAGTTTCTTCCATTTGCCTACAAAAGCCTCCACGCTGTCGGACTTTACAGATGCATAGTATTCCATTGTGTATAAATACCACAGTTTGTGTATCCATTGGTCTGTTGATAGATACCTTGGTGACTTCCATATTTTAGCTATTGTTAGTTGTGCTGCTTTGAACATGGGTATACCTGTATCTCTGTTATGTGTTGTTTTTAACTCTTTTGGGATTATTCCCAGGAGAGGTATCTCTGGATTGAAGGGGATATTTATTTCCAGTCTTTTGAGAAACCTCCATACTGCTTTCCGTAGTGGTTGTACAATTTACATTCCCACCAGTAGCGGAGGAAGGTCCTTTCTCCCCACAACCTCGCCAGCACTGATTGCTATTTGAGATGTTGATATAGGCCAATCTCTCTGGAGTTTGATTTGCATTTCCCTTAGAGCTAGGGATGTTGAACATCTTTTCATGTATTTCTTGGCCATTTGAACTTCTTCCGGAGTGAACTGCCTCTTTATTTCATTTGCCTATTTTTCAATAGGATCCTTGATTTTGGGGGACTCACTTTTCTTCGGTTCCAGGTATATTCTGGTTAAGAATTTCCCATCTGAGGTGTTGGTGGTGAATAATTTTTCCCAGTCTGTTGGTTCTGTTTTTACAGTGTTGATAATTTCCTTTGCTGTGCAAAAACTTTTTAATTTGACACGATCCTATTTGTTGATAATGGGGACAATTTCTTTTGCTTTTGGTGTCTTATTGAGAAAGTCTTTTCCTACCCCTATGTCTTTTAGATATTTTCCTAATTTGTCTTCTAGAAGGTTCAGTGTTTCACTTTTAATGTCTAGGTCTTTGATACTCTTTGATTTGATTTTGGTTCATGGTGACAGTTTTCTGACTAGATTCATTCTTCTGCATGTGGTGGTCCAGTTTACCCAGCACCATTTTTAAACAGGCTATTATTTTCCCATTGCGTGCTTTTGCCTCTTTTATTTAAGATTAAGTATTTGAGGGTATTTGCGTTTGTCTCTGAATCCTCAATTTTGTTCCACTGGTCTGTCTGTTTTTGTGCCTGTACCAAATTGTTTTTATGACTATTGCTTTATAGTACAGCCTGATGTCTGGTATTATAATGCCTCCTACCTTGGTCTTGTTACTCAGGATTGCTTTGCCTATTCTTGGTCTCTTTTGGTTCCATATAAATTTAAAAATTATTGTTTCAAGTTCTTTGAAAAAATTTGCTGGTATTTTGATAGGAATTGCATTGAATCTATATATCAGTTTTGGCAGTATAGTCATTTTGACTATATTTATTTTGCCTATCCAAGAACAGGGGATGACCCTCTATTTTCTGATGTCACACATAACTTCTTTCTTCAGTGTAATGTAGTTTTGTTTATATAGATCCTTCACTTCCTTGGTTAGGTATACTCTTAGGTATTTAATTTTTTTGCTGTGCTATTGAGAATGGAATAGTTTTTCTGAGGTCCTTCTCAGTAAATTCATTGCTAGTATAGAGAAAAGCTATTAATTTTTTTTAGTATTGATTTTGTAGCCTGCAATTGGCTAAATATTTAAAATATTTCCAAGAGTTTGGTAGTGGAATTTTTTGGGTCTTCACTGTAGATAATCACACTGTCTATGAATAAGGATAGTTTGACTTCCTCCTTTCTGATGCAGATTCCCTTTATTTCACTTTCTTGTCTAATTGCTATGGCAACTGTTTCAACTGTTGAATAAGAGTGATGACAGTGGGCAGCCTTCTTGTGTTCCTGAATTGAGAGGGAGCGATTTCAATTTTTTCTCCATTTACTATGATATTTGCAGTAAGCTTAGCATATATGGCTTCCATGAGTTTTAGGTAGGACCCTTTTATACCTATTTTTCTCAGAGTTTTTATCACATAAGGGTGCTGGATTTTATCAAAGGCTTTTTCTGCATCAATTGAGATGATCATGTGGTTTTTGTTTTCGCTTTTGTTGATATGGTGTATTACATTGATTGAATTACATATGTTGAACCAGCCTTGCATCTCAGGGATGAAGCCCACTTCATCATGGTGTACGATCTCTCTGATTATTTGTTGGATTCTGTATGCCAGAATCTTACTGAGGATTTTTACATCTATATTCATTACGGATATTGGTCTATAATTTTCCTTCCCGGTTAAGTCTTTGTCTGGTTTTGGAACTAGGGTGATACTAGCCTCAAGAAATGAGATTTGCAGTATTCCTTCACTTTCTACTTTATGAAGCAGTTTGAGGATGATCGGAATTAATTCTCCCCTGAAGTACTGAAAAAATTCTGTTGTAAATCCATCTGGTCCTGGGCTTTCATTTTTAGGTAGGGCCTTTATTACTGCTTCAATTTCTGTGTGTGTGTAATGGGGTTGTTCAGGGTTTTTATGTCTTCTTCATTTAATTTTGGTATTTTATATGTATCTAGGAAGTCATTCATTTCTTCCTAATTCTCTATCTTGTTAGAATATAGGTGTTCAAAAAATTTCTCATAATATTTCGAATTTCTACAGAGTCTGTTGTGATTTCACCCTTTTCATTTGTAAGTGTGCTAATTTCTGCTTTTTCTTTTCTTCTCTTGGTGTGTTTAGCTAGTGGTTTGTCATTATTGTTAATTCTTTCAAAAAAACCAGCTCTTTGACTCATTAATCTTTTTATTGTTTTTAAAATTCTATTTCATTTAGATTTGATTTTATAATTTCTTCTCTTATACTGCCTTTTAGGTTAAGTTCTTGTTTCTCTCGATTCTTAAGGTGCATCATTATCGTGTTTATTTGTGACTGTTCTGTTCTTTTGATGTGTGTATTTATGGCTATATATTTCCCTATAAGTACTGCTTTCATTGTGTCTCAAAGATTTTGATTTGTTGTACTTCCATCATCATTTAATTTCCACCATCAGTTTTTTTATTTTTTCTCTGATTTCTTCTGTGATTCACTGTTTTGTCAGTAGTAAGTTGTTAAGTGTTCATGTATCTGTCTATTTTCTTCTGTTTCTGCTGCTGTTAAGTTCCAGTTGCATTCCACTATGGTCTGAGACTATACAAAGAATTATTTCTATCTCTTTGTACTTATTCAAGCATGACTTATGGCCTACGAAGTGGTCTATTTTAGAAAATGTTCTGTGTGCTGCTGAGAAGAATGTGTAATCAGTTGATATTGGGTGGAAAACTCTGTAAACATAGGTTATGTCCAAGTTTTCTATAGTGTCTTTCAGCAGTTGTATATCTTTGTGTATTTCTGTCTGGTTGAGCTATCTATCTGTGATAGTGGAGTTTTAAATTCCCCTACTATAATTGTACTGGAGCCTATGTGTCCTTTCAGGTCTAATAAATTTTGGTTTACATAATTGGGTGCTCTAGAGTTTGGGGAATATATATTAATAATTGTGATTTCTTCTTGTTCTAGTGTTCCTTTAACCAGTATATAGTGGCTATCTTTGTCTCTCTCCACCTGTTTTGTTTTGAAATCTGATGAGTCTGATACTAATATAGCTACTGCTGCTTGCTTCCTGGGACCTGTTGCATGAAATATTGAATTCCCTTCTTTTATTTTTAGTCTATGAGTTTCCTGCCGGTGAAGTGTGTCTCTTGTAGGCAGCAAATTGTGGGTTTCTGTGTTTTGATCCAGTCAGCTAGTCTATGTCTTTTAATAGGTGAGTTGAGGCTATTCACGTTTAGGGAAATTATTGAGGGATGTTTGGTTTGTCCTGCCATCGTTGTAGTTTTTCAATGTTGTTTACTAGTCTTACTTTTTTTCTCAGTTCATTTCCCTCTAGCTGTTGTCTCTGTTTCTCTGGGGTTGCTAGTGTTGTTGGCCTCTCTTTTGCTATGCAAGTTTCCTTTAAGAATTCTCTGCAGTGTTGGCTTAGTGGCTGCAGATTTTTAAAAGATTTTTATGTCATGAAAAATTTTAATTTTTCCCTCTTGTTTATAAGATAGGTTTGCTGGATATAGCAGTCTTGGTTGGCATTTATGTTCTTTTAGTGTTTGAATGACATTGCTCGTTGATCTCCTGGCTTTCAGAGTCTGGGGTGAGAAGTCTGCAGTTATCCTGATGGGCTTCTCTTTGTAGGTCACCTTCTGCTTTCTCTTACTGTCTTCAGTATTCTCTCTTTGTGTTGGTATTCTAGTACTTTAATTATGTTGTGTCGTGATTAGGTTCTCTTTTGATCAAAGTTGTTTGGTGTTCTATATGCCTACAGTAGTTCCATGTTCATTTCTCTTCTTAGGTTTGGGAAATTTTCTTCCATAATTTTGTTGAACGTGACTTTTAAGCCTTTTGTTTTGTCCTCAGTCTTCTCTTGGACTCCCATAATTCTGAGGTTGCTTCTCTTTGAATCATCTGTCAGCCGTTGTTATGACTCACTTTCTTTCTTTTTTACTTTGAGGTCTTTATGGTCTTTCTGTTCCCGCTCTGTCATTTATGTCTTCTAGGTCTGAAATTCTATTCTGATATGTTTGTAATGGTTGCTTATTATTTCCCGTGTGTTTTTCACTTCTTGGATATTTGCATTTTTTAACGTCTCTGTTGTGCTCTTCTCTAATTTCTTATACTACCCTCGCTATTTTCTGGTTCATTTCTTCTGTGGTCTCCTCTATTTGCTTTTCAAGGCTTGCTTTTAGCTTAGCTATCTAAGCTATGTTTTGGCATAGTTCTTGCATTGTTTTGTTTCCTGCTTTAATTCCTACTTTAATTCTGTGTATTTCTGGGCCCAGAAGTGACCATCATTTTTTTTTTTTTTTCATTTTCATCTTTGGATTCTGCAATTTTAGTATCCCTGGTATCATCTTCTAGGGTGTCAGGACTTTTTTAAAGGAGATTTATTAGCATGTTTCCTCATGGTTCTGCTGTCTCTGGTGTGCAGAACAGAAGGGTTTGGCAAAGGCCCTGTTCTAGATGTCTCTGGAAGCCTCTGGACCAGGGGACAGACAGGGCGATGGAATTCCCAGTTCTAGATGCCTCTGGATGCCTCTGAGTTTCAGAATTGACAGGAGGGTGGAATTCCCTGGCAGCCTCTCAACACCTGTTGCTCACAGGATGGGCGGACAATGGACTTCCCTGTCCTAGATGCCTCTGGCATGCAGGGCAGCGCTGACCCTGAAGCCTCCTACATGTGCTGGAGGGTCATGTGCTTTGAGGTATCTTATTCACCTAGGCCCCCTCAGCAAAGCTCTCCCACCTGTCCTGTCTTCCCTCTCTCAGGGTGAGTTCTCCATTCTCATATGTGTGTCCACTACCCTGAGTCGTTCAGTGGTTCAGTAGCCTTTTCCCCTTCCCTTTTCTCCTCTCTCTGCCTCTTGTGCCTGTTTCTTCCTAGGCACTGTTTATGGATGACCCCAAAAACTCTGATGTGCTCTTCTGAGCTTTCTTTTACTCTAAAGGGTTCAGTCTTGGGCTTTTTTCCCCCTTCTTTTTAAAATGGTTCCTGCTGAGGTCATTGTCTGTATGGATGCTGAGCCCTGTTTCTGATTTGTAATCCCGGGGCCTTTACTAGGGGGAGCGCATGTTGCATTTGCAGTATATACTACCCTCGGGTTGATTTTTTGAAGGCTGGGGCCACCAATTGCTGAC
This sequence comes from Ctenodactylus gundi, assembly GCA_004027205.1. Lineage (NCBI taxonomy): Eukaryota > Metazoa > Chordata > Mammalia > Rodentia > Ctenodactylidae > Ctenodactylus > Ctenodactylus gundi. The sequence continues at coordinate 97,170 of PVKB01003732.1, forward strand.
AATTCTCACTTCTCCTTGGTCTGTGTTTACCTCAGACTGAGGTTCTGGCTCTGGGCTTTCCTCTGACTGTGGTCTGTGGATGCTGGCAGCTCAGGATCTGCTGTTTTCCTCCTCTTCCAATATGACTTTAGGATTTCTGACCTTCCCACAGCATCCTGTCCATTGTTGGGGTGTTCCTTTCTCTCCCAGCTCCATCAGATATTCTGGGCCCACATGAGCTTTCCTCTATCCACAGCTGCCTGTGGTTCAAGCCATTTGTAGTTGACCTGCAGTGGCTTCCTGGGCTGCTGGGATATTTTTTTCTCTCTGCTTTCTATGATCCATCCAAATTTCTGACCTTCCCCTTGCCTCCTGTCAGTTATTGGTGTGCTTCTCTCTTTTCTAGCTACATTGAACTCGCATGTTCTAACTAAATTATTGACTTTTTAAGTGGGTCGGTGAGAAGACATTGTGCAGCTCTGTTACTCAGCTGCCATCTTCTCCATGTCAGGTTTAACCCAAATATAACTATAGTTGTTATAACAGGAAAATGCTTCAATGCAAACATTATTAGAACAAAGAATTGTATTATGCAATGGTAAAAGGGTCAGTATGCCAAGAAGATATAGAAATCATAAGTACATTCAGATACAAACAAACTTCCAAACACATGAAGAAAAAGCTTACAGAGTCAAAGGGAAAAGCAAGTGATTGAATGATGGTTGAAAATGTCAATATTCCACATTTTGTAAGATATTAAACAATAGTGACACACACCTTTAATTTCACCACTGTGGGATGCTTAGGTAAAAGGACCACAAATTCAAGTCCAGCTTGGGCAACTGGAGAGTTAACAAGACCTGATCATAAAACAAGAGGAAGAAAGTAAAATAATAAAACAGTACATGGGATGTAGTCCAGTGTTGAGGCCCTAGATTCAATCCTTGGGACTGTAAGCAAACAAACAAGAAAACAGGCAGAAAAAGAATAGGCAAAGAAACAAGCAGACAAAAGATGGGCCAGAAATAGGAGACTTGAAAAAATTATGTAAGAAGTAGGCCTAGAAAACATCCATAGAACATAGCAATGACAAAACACATATTCTCAAATATACAGGGAACATTCTGAAGGAGAGACTATATTTACAGCAACAAAACTAAATAAATAAAGTAAATTTAAAATATTGAAATCATACAACATGTTACCCAACCACAGGAGAATAAATTAAAAATTAATTAGAAAAGAAAATTTGGAAAACTAACAAATACATGGAGATTAACACTTTACTATAAACTAAAATGTCAAAGAAAAATCAGAAGTTAAATAAAATGAGCAAAACCAAGGCTTAATATAAAACTTGGGTTAGGCAGGGAAAGCTACATTCAGAAGGAAATTTGTAGCTATGAATACCTGTGTTAAAAGAGAATTGTTATCACAAATGAATGAGCTAATCGCCCTTTTCTGGAAACTGGAAAGAAAGAGCAAACTCAACCTAAAGAAAACAGATAGATAAAAATAGTAAAGATTAGGACATAAACAAAGACAGTAAAAACAGTAAATTAGTAAAACCAAAGTTGCATATTTGAAAAGATCAATAAAATTGACAAGCCTGGATTAGGATGTGAAATCAAAAACACAAAGAGAAAAATTTAAAAAAATAGATACATTTGGACCTCACCATAATAATCTTTTGTGTAATCAAAGACTACATCTAAAAAAAAAAAAAACAGCTGCCAAGGACTGAGGAAACAGGTTGGCAAATCAGTTACCTGAAAATGATCTGTATCTAGAATATGCAAACAACCCTGACATCAAAAAGGCAAACAGCATCATTTGAAAAATAGACAAAGGAATTCAACAGATTTTTTAAAAAAATATTAAATGCAAATGCCTAGTACTCAAATGAAAAGTGTCCAACATCATTAGCCATTGTGGAAATGCAGATCAAGACCATGAAGAAGTATTATTTCTTACCAAGTAATATAGCTAGAACTAAAGTATCAGGTAACGACAAATGTTAGTGATGGTGTAGAGAACTCGGAGCCTTTCTGTGCTGTGAGTGGCAGGGCAAATGGGCACATCCATGTTGGAATAATATTGGGCAATTCTTCAAATGTTAAACACAGAGGAGCTATATGAGCAAATAATTCTACCAGGGCATGAAAAAAAGAGCCGAGAGCACATGGTTGTGCGAAAGATTGTACAGGAATATTCATAGTAGCATTGATCAGAATAACCAAACTGTAAAGACACACCAGTGTTTGTTAACTGATGAATGGATAATAAATGTGGTGCACTCGTAATAGTGGAGCACTGTTTGCCCTTAAAGATGAAGTACACACACACACACACACACACACACACACACACACACACACACACACTCACAGGTTAGACTTGCAAATATTACGGCAAATAAAAGAAGCCAGACGCTAAAGAAAACCATGTTGTATGGTATCATTTTTGTGAGATGTATAGAATAGAAAAATCTAGAAAGTATACCGGTGGTTGTCAGGGGAAATGAAAGGGAATTGAAACAGACTGCTGAGCAGTATATAGTTTCTCTGTTGGTGATGGAAATGTTCTCAACTAACCGGTGTGTTTTCAAAAAAAAAAAAAAAATGCAAAGAATATACTACAAACTACCTAACTGTGTGTTTACAAACGGTGAGTTTTTATGCTGCATGAATTGTATCAGTGGAGTAGAGCCATATGTACATATATATGTAGAGAGAGAAAATATGTATTTTATACATGTATATATTAACATGTATAAATATGCAAGGGGATTTATTAAGTAGGTTTATAGGATCAGAAGTGGGGAAGTCCACAATGACCAACTGTTCAGTGGAGATTTGGGGGATTCTATAGCTGCTCAGTTCAAGAAGCTAGAAGCCCAGAACTAGAGGATGAGACCTTAGGCCTGGATGGTCCCTGGAGAGTGACTGGCATTGTCTCTGCTGACAGGCTGGAGAGCCTAGAGTCTGGTGCGCACAAGTGATGGCAGCAGCAAAAGGTGTACTGCTCACGCAGAATGGAGCTTCTCAAACACAGAGTAGATGTTCTCCTCTTTCCCTTCCCTTCCACCCAGGCTAAAGCCCATTGCATGGTGCCATCCACAGTCAAGGTGCATCCCCCCAACTGAGTTTATATATATAAAATATATATTATATATGTATATATATATATGGCATATATATATATATATGGCATATATATATATATATATATATATATATATATATATATATATATATATATATATTTGCTGGCCTATATGAGTTTTCTGGCATATATATAATATATAATATATACAACATATAATATATATGATAATATATATATATATATATATATATATATATATATATATATATATATATATATAATATATATTCCATCCATGGTCAACTGGCTCCTTTGCTTTTAGGCTGCTGGGAAGGAGAAATGCCATGGTGGTAAGATGTGACAGGAAACACAAAGAAGGGGAGAGAGCCAAAGAGGATGGAGCCAGGGACAATTCATGGTCTCCTAGTAAGAGCCCCATTGCCTACTCCCTTCAACTATGCCCCCTCCTTGTTTTATGACCTCCTAATAAATGCCATTAAATTACTCCATAATCAAGCTCTACTGATGAATTTAGAGTCTTCATTACCCAATCACCTTCTGAAGGCTCTACCACTGAACACATGAAGTTTTTCAGGGTCAATTTAGATCTAACCTTATAGAGGCTGGTATGTTTGTTTTGATTCTGAGAATCAAACTCAAGGCCTTGAGTAGGGCAAGGAATCACTCTACTACTAAACCGAGTCTTCTTTATTAAAATGGAAAGTAATAAAGTATATTTGTATATTTATTTATGTTTGATTAACATATATTAGTTGATATGCATAAAATGTTTACTGATCACATCTGGCCTCCTTAGACACTATTTGCAAAACCTGGGGGATCTTGATAGAACTCTTAAAGTTCTTACACCTGGGGTAAAGTGCAGAGCTCCAGGTGGGAAGGGTGCTATTCAGAATATCAGTGAATGGACTTTGACAGGAGGGGATCCACTTTATATCTAAGGAAAAGGAGGGATACTAGATGGTGTGTAGTCTGTCAGTGATGAGCAGTGTCATTTCTTATTCTAAGCTTTCTGTCTTCTTTTTCCTTTTTAAGTTAGTGGCAGGATCTATGCTGATGGTGAATAGGAGACACTCATAGTGGGGTTTGTAATCATAGCCATGGTTTTCATGCAGATGAACAACTGAGGATTCATTTTAAGTGTCAAATAGGTCAAATAGTACAGTTGTATGACTGTTTTCTTGTTTTCTACAACAAAACACAAATACCCGCCTCTGATGGGGGAAGATATATGCTGTGGGTGGAGTTTGATTTTTACCCTCTGAAACTCATATTGAAATTTGATTCCTAATGTAATGGTGTTAGAATAAGATGGGACATTTTTGTTTTGTTTTGTTCGTTTGTTTGCTTGTTTTTGAGACAGGGTCTCGCTCTATCATCCAGGCTGGCCTCGAACTCATGGCAATCCTTCTGCCTCAACCTCCTGAATGCTGGAATTACAGGTGTGCATCACCACACTGAGCTTGTGTGGTAATGAGGAATCCAACTTAGGGCCTCACACTTGATAGGCAAGTGTTTGGTCCACTGTGCTATTTCTCCAGCCTCGGTGATTAGACTTTTAAGGAGCTGCTAGGTCACTAAGAGAGATAATGCCTTTCTCGTGGGGGTGGGTTCATTCTTATGAGAACAGATTGTACAAAACAGGGATCCCCTCATACTTACCTCTTCTTTACACATCCACTTGCCCTTCAGTCTTCTGCCATGGTCTGAGATGGCACCAGGCCCTTGCTTAGACTTTCCAGCCTCCAGTAGTGTGAGCTAAAATAAACTCTTTTTTAAATAAACTACCCAGCCTCAGGTACTCTATTATAGCAGTAGAAAAAGAACTAAGGCAACATATCCACAATGTATGTACACCAGCTAAAGTTTTACGGACCATTTTTTTTTTTTTTTTGTGAAAGAAAGAAGAAATAACTCAATTGTCTGCTGAATCATTTCAGTTGCCTGGTAATAAGTTGACTAAGGTCAGTGCCTCCCTCAGATATTTTTAGGGCAACTCTGCAGAATCTCAACTAAGTGCATTGTCTTTCAGGTGTTATCAGCAATAGCAAGCAGTTCCCTGGGCAACCAAAAATAAGTTACTTTACCTACTACTGAGAGTGTCTTCACAACACAAAAACTCCCTGTATTGCTCATTGCTTAGATGATCATTAATTCCCTACAACAAGGGCAAGTGACAATGGCAAGTGGCGGATTGAGAGTATCTCTCATGGAGTAGAACTACTGGGTACCTGGAACTGGAACATGCATGCTTCCCTAGGCAGGAATGAGAGTCTTTAGGTCAACCTGTCCCCTATGGGCATGTTCTACTTGGTATGTCGCATTTGTGGAATTTAGCTCAGCCTTAAAAAAAAGAAGGTGGAACACACTGAAGGCATGTAGAAATGATAAAAACTTAGACAAGAAAAGTGAGCACAGGAAGGTGATTTAGATATGGGGAAGTTAAGGGGTGTGAGCGGAGGCTGGGTAGAAGAAAGAGTGGATGTGGAGGGCTGAGTTAAACAAGAAAGCTATAAAGATAGAAGTTTATGGGGAACAATTGCTGAAACACTATTTCATAGATGGAAAAATTTCAATAAATAATGAATTCAAGGATGTGGCCCTGGAAGGCATGGGTGAAGTGGTGGGGAAGAAGACTTTGGAAGTCATAAGGAAAGTGTCAAAGAACCAGGAGGCAGAGTGAATTGATAATGTGAACACGGAAGTGACGACAAAGGAGCTGGAGGATTAGTAAAGTGGTTAAAGCGCTTGCCTAGCAAGCCTGAGGCCCTGGCTTCAATTCCCCAGCACCACATAAACTGGGTGTGGTGGCACATGCTTATAATTCCGGCACTCTGGAGGTTGAAGCAGAAGGATTGCCTTGAGTTCAAGGTCAGTCTGGGACTCATAGCGAGTTCAGGACCGGCCTGGACTACAGAGCGAGAACCTTAAGCAAGAAAAAATATTGAGAAGGATTGCAGGTATTAGGGTACAGAGAAGTAAGCCAATGTTAGGGTGTCATTTTGTTATTTGGACGTCTTGCTTCATGGAAGGTAATAGGGAGCCCAGATTCTTAGGGTTCTGAAATCCAGGCTGGCTTAGACTTGCTATTTAAAAAGGCTATAGCTAAAGAACAGAGTTCCAAAGTCTAGCAGCAATTTTATTCTATATTGCAACACTTGGATAACAAATAAGTAAACAATCCAATTTTTAAAAAATGGACAAAGGACCTGAAAAGAAAAATATTAAAAGAGGACGCAGAAATCCCAACAGGCATGTGAAAAGGTGCTTAGTGACTCTAATCATCACAAATCAAGACCACAGTGAGTGATAACCTCACATCTGTAAGGATAGCCGTTAGCAAAAGGATAACAAGGCCCGATGAAATTATAGAAAAACAGAACTCTAGACACCATTGGTGGAAATGTAAATTAGTTCTGCCATCACAGAAATCATCACGGAAGCTCTTGAAAACAACTTAAGGTAGATACACCATATGACCCAATGATGTCCCTTTGGGCATCTACTCAAAGAAAACAAAATCACCACCTTGTGAAGATGTTGGTGCTCCTGTGTTCCTTGCAGCACTATTTGTGGAAACAGCATAAGGTATCCATTTGTGGATGAATGAGTTAAAAACTATATTATGTGATATATACCTATGTATGTACAAACATACATGTATGTGCATGTATATTATATGTATAGAGTGGACTGTTATTCAGTCTTAAAACATAAGGGATGGAGACCCTATCATTTGCTGCAACATAAATGAGGCTGTAGAATATTATGTTAATGAAATAAGACAGACACACAAAGAAAAATGCAGCATAACCTCCTCATTTATATGTAAAAATATTTTTAAAAAGAATATATAAAAAGAGAATCAAGAAAGGGTTGCATGAGTGAAAATAGTATTGGGGAGGAAAGGAAAACATGCAGTTTGAAAGATGCAAGATTTCGGTTATGTAGATGAGCCAGCATAGTGACCTCATGTGCAGTATGAAGACTACAGTTAATAATGTGGTGTTGTATTTGGAATTTTTTTCTAAAAGAGTTATACCTGTAGTTGTACTTGCCACACACACACACACAATGAGCATAGGAGGTGATGGCTATGTTAATTTTTGTTACTGCAGTAAATATTTTACTATGTATATGCAATTCAGAACATCATATTGCATGTTTTAAATATATACAATAAAAAGATAAAACAAAATTTACTTTGAGAACAGTTATACAATCACATCAAAAATAGAAAAGAAAAAAATCAAAACCAGATGTGGTGTTACAAAGCTATAATCCTAGCACAGCTGATGTGGGAGGATTGTAAACATGAGTCCAGCTCAGGAAACTTTGTGACTTAGTGAGACCCTGTCTCAAAAAAAGGGTCAAGAGTGAAGTTGAGCACAAAGATTCTGGCTTCAGCATGCTTCAATATGTATCAAAATGCTACTGCTGAACTAAAATACAAAAATAAAATCAATTCCTTGCATTTCATTGCCAATCAAAACTGTTCTTGAGGGAAAAAAACTTGTTCTTTTGCAAACCTGCTTCGTGTTCTTTACTGAATCAGGTATTAAGTGGATTACAAATGACATACATAATATAGTACCTCCGATAAGTGGTTTCCACTGAAGTTCTTGTCGTGTAGGCCTGTAATGTCAGCATTCTGGGTGGCTGAGGCAGGAGAACCACAAGTCAGAACCCGACCTGGGCAAATTAGTGATTTGAGAGGAGGTGCTGACTCAAAATGAAAAATAAAATGAATAGGTTGGGAATATAGCTCAGTATGAAAGCGGTGGTGGTTTGGATGTGGAGTGTCCCCCAAGAATATCATGGTCCTATGGATATTATGTAGGGTTGGAAGGTGGGGCCTGGCTGGAATGGGTGGGTGCTTGGGGGTTGACCTGGAGAGACGTTTGCTAGTTCTACACTTCCCCCCAAATCTCTCTGTGCCACCATGCTATGAGGATCACTGTTTCCTGGGAAGCTAAAGCTCCAGCTGTGGCCCCACCATGTGATTCCACCATTTTCCAGCCACCCACCCATGAATGGACTGAGACCTTCTGAAACTGTAAACTACAATAAATCTTTCCTCCTTACGTTGTGGATGCCAGGTATTGAATCAGAGCAAGAGAAAAGTAACTAAGACAAAAGCTGAGGGCTCAGTCCCCACAAAAGAAAAAAAACATGAATTATTTACATGAGTGATACACATGCTCATACATATTGAGCAATATGGGGGCACAAGTGAACATACATGGAAACCCAAATCACAGAAGGGATCTTGAAGGAAGTGTTTGAAGAAGGAAGAGATCAACAGAATGTTCAAGGAAACTTGCTAGGTTGTAACAAGCTGATGCGGACAAATAGAAACAGGTGGAGAATGAAGAGAATATCACAGGTGAAGGTAATCACCTGGCAGGAAGCCTGGAAATGTATGCAGCAGTGAATTAGTGTGAATAGAACATTAGATGGACTGAAAAAGGGAAGGCACCTAGCAGGAAATTTAGATACTACCTAGATATTGTATTCAATTAGAAATTACTTACAATATTTCTGGATATCTATTTTTCTGCTCAATAAAATGCAACTGACAATTTGCTATCTATAAATAGTCTTTCCTGGCATTTTAATGACTTTATAAGTTTTTTTTAAATATTGATAATTATTTGTAACTTTTGCTATCATTGAACAGTTTGGTATTTAGTTTACTTCAGCCTTTTGTTATTTAAAAAATACAAAGAACATTCTGATAATCTTTTGAATTGCTTATAAATATTTTCTTTGCAAACATGGAAATGGAACACATCACAAAGTTTTAAGTTGTTTTAAAAATTATTTTGCCAAATTTTTCTTCTGAGGCTAAAAATTACCCTTGCTATTTTAGCAGGCAAAAAATAGCATTTCAGTTTTTAAAATTGGTTCTTCTATACTTAATATACACTTTCCTTTTATATTAGCCATTTTTATCCTTTGTCCATTTTCTACAGGAATTTTTTGTTCCTTTTTGCTGTTTATAAGACTTTTTCTTTTTAAAAATATTATTCAAAAGTTTTTCCAGAGTTTAATAGAGTTTAATCTCCAGTGCCTCCACTTCTTTACCAGAGGTTGGCTGGCTTCAATCTGCTAATCACTTGGCCATCCTAGGGATCAGCTTCACCTGTCACCCAGCATACCCCTCCCCACCTCCACTTCCCATCATTTAATCAGCAAAAATTTAGATTCAAAGAAACTTGTTCATTTATATTTTTAGGTATGCATGATATGTAGATTTATTAAAATGTCGATGACTTACAAGATGGGAATTTTTGACCTTAAATATCCTGTTTAATCTCTTTTCCCCCTCCCTCTGCTCTCCTTTCCCTCACTCCCAATCTCCATATCTTTTCCCTTTCCTGGTGGTCTATCATCCCCTTCCTTCCCTCTCTCTATGTTAGGATCTTTTTTGTGCATATGTCTATGGCAGTCTCACATGAGCGACACTATTTGATGTCCAATCCTTTGTGTCTGGTCCATTTCACTGAGCATTATTAACTCTAGTTGGCCCCATTTTAAAAAATGCTTCATATCTATCTTTCTTTTTAGCTTCATAATATTATATTGTATACACATGCCACATGTTCTTTGTCCACGTCTTTTTTCATAGGCATATAGGTTATTTCCAGGGTGTAACTATTAAGAATTACATTACTATAAACATGGATATACATGTATTTTTATGGTATGATGACTTTAGATCTTTTGGGAAAATGCTCTGTAGAGCTGTAGCTGGATCAAAGGAGATTTCTTTTCTCAGATTTCTAAGGCATGTCCTCACTACTTCCCATAGTGGTTAAACCAGATTGCAGTGAACCTCCAAAAGTGAAGTAAGTTGGAATAAAGCAACTGAACAGACGAATAACCAACTACAGAGTTGAGGACATAATAAAAACACTACAGGCCAATTCTTTTAATGAACATAGATGCACAAACACTCAAAAATACTTGCAAACAGGATGCAACATATCATAAAAAAGATTACATGTCATGACCAAGTGGGCTTCATCCAGGGATGCAAGGACAGCTCAACATATGTAAAACAATAAATGTGGTATACTGCACAGATGCAAAGATAAAAATCACATGATCATCTCAATACATGCAGAAAAGGCATTTGACAAAATTCAATATTCACTTATGATACAAACCCTAAAGAAAATAGGAATAGCAGTAACTTACCTCAACCTGATCCAGACTATCTTTGACAACCCCTCTGCTAACACCATTTTAAATGAGGAAAGGCTGAAACCATTCACTTTAAAGTTGGAGACAGGACAAGGATGTCCACTATCACCCTTCCTGTTCAATTTAATGCTTACAATTCTGCCAGAGCAATCAGGAAAGAGGGAAAATATAAAAGGAATGTGAATTAGAAGGCTTATTCTGAATAAAAGAAGACATCCCTATCACTCAGAAATCCCCAGGGGTCTGGTTTAGGAGCTCTGTGATAGGCACCTGGAACAAAGACCAAATATATTTCCTATTATGCCACATCTTCTAATTCTGTTTAAAATATTTGCTGTGGTTTGGGTCTGGAGTGTTCCTCAAAAGCCTCATGTATTTGGATATAGTGGGTTACCCATGGAACCATGAGCTGTTGGAAGGTGAGGCCTGGCTACAAGAGGCAGATGCTTAGGGCTTGACTTGGAGGGATTGTGTTAACTTGTTGAGATGAGACACCCACACACCCACACACACACACACACACACACACACACACACACACACACACACACACACACACAGCAAAAGCAGAGCTTTCGGGTGTTTGTTTATTGACTTGTGGGCCAGGAAGTGAGGGAGGGGCACCCACGTTGGGTGTAGAGGACCCAATTGGCAGCTTATACTAAGTAAAAGAAGGAAGAAGAAACATTGTTACAGCTTTTTCCTCAGAAAGCTCTGGCCCTCCCAGAGTCTCCAGGCGTAAACTTGACTCCTGCTTCACTTCATTTTCTGTCTCTAGTCTCTGCCATGTGCTTCTACCATTGATGGATGCTCCTGAATGCACTGTGTGAGACCTTCTGAAACTGTGTGATAAATGAATCCTTTCTCCCTTACATTGTGGATGTCCTGCATCCTCTTATAACAACAAAAAAGTAACTAACAACATTTTTGTATCATATTTTATGTATAGTAGTGCAAGAATCTCTTTAAAATCATAGAAAAAAACTACAGAAGATTTGTTTTGGGAATTAGTCTTTATAGTGGTGGGAGAAAAACTCCATAGTTGACCGAAGATGAGAGCAACAACAATTTAAATTCATTTGCTAGCAAATATTTTCTCCTAATTTTGACAAAAAAAGCAGGGTACACAGTTGTGCCTATATTTGTTCTTTTAGATTTCAATCTGAGTCTTTCTAAGACTTTTTTTCTTGTATTGTTTTTTCCCTCAGAAATACTTTGCTCTATATGCAGTCATGGATTAGTTTTATTTCATTTGTCTTTGGTCTTTATCATTTTATATAATTCACTAGACAAAATAATCAGAGTTGTGAAAAGTTTATTTAGACAAATAAAAATGAACACACAACATAAAATATGTAAAATCTAAACTAATTATACACAATTCATAAGCAATATCAATTTTAGTTGAAATGTACAATTACTAAATATCAAAGTAATACAAATATAATTATATCCTTCATAATCAGAGACTAAATCTTATCTTTTTAATATTCACTTTTTAATGATGGGATTAAACAAGATCTTCTTTAAACTTTAATCTTTCTTATTTGGGCCACTCCCGGTTAATCAAATCTGAGTCTGTATACTGTCTGGTGCTTATCTCTTTCATACTTTTAGTAGATTGCCTTCTTCCTGAACTGCTTTAGAAAAACATTCAGGTCTTAAGTGAAAAAAACAAAACAAAACAAAAACCCAACAAAACAAAACAAAAAAGACTCTTTAAAAATTAAAGTGCTTCAAATAGCAATAGTAAAATGTGGTTTTGCTATTAACTACTAAAGATCACAGCATCAGATCCTTTGCTTGCTGCTGACCAAAGCAAGGGAGATAATTTATGATGTTAAATAGGAAAAAAAAAGGATTTATTGATTGATTCATTTGCCTTGAATCACTTTGTGTACAGATGTGCAGGGTCTTCTACAGCAAAAACAACAACGGTAGGTAATACAGTGAGATAACGGGAATACCCAAGCTTTTCTCACCTCTTCCTGGATTCCATATTCCTTTGCCTAAGGGAATAAAACTTTGAATTCCTGACACAGCACCCTTCCACTTGAGGTGAGTAAGATGGGGCTGGTAATTTGCACCCTAGACTGGAGAAGTAGATAGAAGTCATTTTTCTGCAAAGGAAAAACTGTAACATTTAAAGTTTCATTTCATCATGCCAGTTACAGTTTATGACTTCTTTTAAGACATAAAATGAATCATCTTTGCCACAGGTCAGATTAAATATATGTTCAATATTGTGTCCCAGAACCTGGCTGGATGTTGCCTTCATTTTCCATGTTGGCCCTGAAATGAGGAGTTAACTGGTTTCCACATCACTCAATCTTCTTTCTGTTCTGTGTGCACTGACCTTTTCTTGTACAAATTCTAAGCACAGGTCACAAGAAGATGGGTCTTGTCAAAAATATTCTTCAGCTAGCAGTGAATTGTGTAAGATTTATACAGATTAAGAAAACAATTTACTTAGAAAAATACATTCTCTTTGTCATTCTGAAAATCTAAGTGCCAAATTAAGAATTGAGGGAAAGCATAAATCACCCCTAAAATATATACCCTACGTTTCTTTCTTAATTATATGTTTTTGCACAATTGGGAGAATATAATTTGAGAATATGCATAACCTGCGAATAGCTACCAACACAGGTGTTTTTTCACATTAATCATTTTACAGATACGTTATCTCACTATCTGTGGCAAAACAGTCTGAAATTCCCAAGTGTCAGAATGTTTCTCTGATGAAAAGTTTTTCCCTTTTCAGCCCCACACTTTGGAAAAGAACATTTCTACACAAGGATAGTGCTCTGGCCTGAGTATTTGGCACTGAAATTTGACAAAAGGTTGTAGGTCTAGCTGTTAAGAGCTATTTAAAATGGTTGTCCTTGGTGTCTGACTTTTAATTCTAGCTTCATGGACAATTCTATGGTTATTGGATGGATACAATATTATTGAAAACTGGTATAATAGAGATAACAGTCTGAAATTTAAACACTGTAGGGCTCAATTCTATCACTAACATTTTTAAAAATAAAATTTTAATTGTAGAATCTTTTATGATTTATAGAAAAATTGTAACAGCCATACAGAGAGCTCCCATATTCCTATACCCAGACCCAGTTTCTGTGCTACTAACATCTTTCATTAATCTGTTAAATTTGTTATAGGTAATCAATCAATTACCAATGCATATTTATTAACTGAAGTCCATACTTTGTTCTGGTGGCCTTAGGTTTTTGTCTGTTTTTTTTTTTTTCTGCTCCAAGATTCCTCATTACAATTAGAGGTTTTATTTCCCTTGTCACTAGCATCTTATATGACCATAGAAATTCCCTTAGTCTCTTGGAATTTCATCAATAAAAAAGAGTATTTGTATTTAATTTCAGAATTGTTAAAACTGTTTAAAAGTTGAAAGGAGGTATTATTGTAGTTAGAAACATACTAAGTTACTAAATAGAAGTTTAATAAATGCTTGGGAAAATTGTCTTCCTTTGTTCCTTTAACACATTTATTTAATGTCTACCTTGGGTCAGTATCTTCTCTAGTAACTTAGGATAAGTCAGTAAATAAGTCGGTAAAATCTCTGTTGTTGGGGTTTACGTTAGTATCATTGTGTGCGCATGCTGCAGTACATAATTAACAAGCAAACAATTTATCAGATAGTGATTTGTACTACATCTAGAAGAACTAGAAAGTCACAGCAGTGAAGGTGCTTTCTAGAATGCAGAAAAGTCCTCCCCGAGAAAGAGAGATTTCTGTAGAGACCTGAATGAAATGAACCTTCCGGATCGATTCCAGCCTGGCTTTTGTTACCTTGCAAAGGGAAAGGAGAAAGGCAAGGAGATCCGTGGGTATTTCCTCACGGGAATTGAAATCAAAGCGGAAGTGAGCTGGCGGACTTGGTGCAGATTATGTAGAAAACAATAGGTTGTTCTAACGACTTAAGCTTTTACTTTGGATAACAAATTTAAGCAGTAGGCTAATGTCACTCGAAAAAAAAACACTCTTACTGCTAGTGAACAGACTATACAAGGGCAGAACTTAAAATTTAGAAAGCCGATTAGGAGTGTTATAAGCAGATGAAGAGGCTCACCTGACTAAAACAAAAAGGAAGAACAGGTAGGTGTGGAGGCCAGAGAAATGAGTTTTTAATAACAACTTTGCAAGGTGGATATCTGCTCCTGAACGGGCAGAGAGCAGGTGTAAATATGGCAGGTGAAGAGTTTTTATTCCTAATTTACAAGTCCTTCTCTCTACCTTCGCATTGGCAGAGTTGACAGTCTTGCTGGATGAAATCTAAAGGAGTCCCCTATTCAAATAAGGCAAAAAGGTAATTTATTTAAATTAGATTTGTTCGGGGCCAAACTGGTAGCCATCAAGCAACATCCTGTGACAGTGAGTCACTTGCTATCCCTCAGACTTGCTTCCTTTTTAATTTAACTGCTTGGTTGCTTTTTCACTTACTGCCCTTAAGAGCTCACTGTTTGCAAACTCTCTTACCAAAGGTAACTTTCCTGATCAGGGTGAGGTTGGGACTTATCAGTCAGAAGTAAGAGGTCGTTCTGTTAGTACAGCATATGTGTTTAATTAAGATCATCTCCCCAAGTTGCTGCCTTAGACCCCAGACACAAGGAATGATGCAACCACCTGAGGTGCCAATATTCCAGCCGCTGTGGTGAGGAAAATTAATGTAAAAGTTATTATTCTCTTTCGTTTTCCAAGCCAGCTTTCTAACCAACTTATGAGTGGACCATTAATACCTAAATTCTCAGCTAATTCCTTACCCAGAATAATTAAGCCATGCAGGGTCTTAGTTATAGTTCCCTCAGAGACTGTTGTTGGGAGTGAAGGTACAGCATTGACCTCTCAGCAAAACATAAATGCTCCCTTTTTCAGCTAATGAATGTCATGTCTAAAGCTAACCTGTTTTCCCATGCCATTCTACTGGTTGCATCTAGCTGCTCAGATATGTCCTTGGCAGCATCCTTTATTTAATTAATAAATCTCTGTTGGTTATCATAGATACAATTTAACCAATGTACATTGGAGTTAACTGTGAACCACCAAAACAACATAGAGTTAAACCCTGCTGCTATTTGATTCCTGGCCTTGAAATCATTAAAAAGCCCTGGAAGGACCTCAATCCACCAGGGGTTGTGAGTTCTCTGGATGCAAGAAGGCTGAGGAGGTTGATACAATGGGGTGAAAGGTGAAAGGTGAAAGGGATAGCCAATTGAACCAAAGTAGTGTAGGTGTCTCTCTGGTCAGTTGACAGGGTGGCCCACCACAATTCCATCAGACATCCACTGTGGCAACAGTCAGAATTGACTGATTACTGAATCCCTTAAAGGACCAGCCTAACTAACATCAAGATCGTTTTCTGTGAACTTTAACTTTCCTTCCCACCTGGAGAGGCACAAGGTAAAGTCAGGCAGTGGAGGTCTGACGATTCCGGGGAATTTTTGTCTTGGTCTCTTGAAAATCAGGAACAATAACGACAGAATCCAACAAGACTTACTACCTCAGGCCTTGCTATCCTGAAAGAAGAATATCATATACTCCATGGTCATAGTGGCTAAGGTTCATCCGAAAGGGAATAAAATCACTTGAGCCTCTAGCCTTGCTGACAAGCATACCAGCTGCTTTTATTATGTGTGAGGACAGGATAATCGATCTGTTTCTGCCAGGAGTTTGTTTTCCTGCAACCTGTCTTGATTTCTGTGATCTGCTCTATATACTTTATCCCCTTTATAATTAATGGCCTAAGCTGAACCATTTTTACACTATATCTCAGCCTTTTGTAGCTCATACTTATTAATGAAGTGTCTGCAAGGAAGGACTAGTTAGGCATCAAGCTGAATGGTTAGGGGAGCTATGAAGGTGGTTTCTGCAGCATTTATGGTAAAAATACAACAATACATTTTATAAGGCCCACAGCAACAGTATGACCTTCTCAATGTCAATTTTGTGTGGTTGGAATGGGGAATTACCCGCCACTGTAGCCATATTGGTTGCCAGGAGTACGTGGTAAGGTTCTTCCCAGTTCAATTGATGTTTGTCATCCTTCCAGGTCTTGTTTAGTACCAGATTGCCAGGTTATGAGCTCAGGAGGAAGCGTCTGAGCAAGAAGCCCCTTTAGCTTTAAAGAAGAAGAAGAAATAGATATCACATATTTCCTGAGATATGTATCTTTGGTTTGTATGGTTGGGAGGTCTGAGGGCTTGCCTAAGCATGGCAATCCATACACTATCTCATATGATGATAGTCCCAAGTATTTTCTCAGAGTTGTTCTAATTTTTGAAGAGAGCTATGGGGAGACACCTGCTCCAGGGCAATTTAATAGGGTATTTTTGAAGGCCTGTGATCTCCAATGGCATCTTTTGTTTTGTGTAGTATAACCATCAATTTTAACATAATCGGTTTACAGAGCATTTCCTTTCATCTGGCAGGAATCATCATCTCTCCTCATCTGGGAAGGTAATCTCATCTTCGAGGGAAGACTCCTTAGCTACCTCATCTGCCAATTTGTTTCTGTCTCAAAATTGTCTCCTTTCTGGTGACCATTCACATGAGCTATAGTTATCAGGAAGTAGGCAACTTTCCAAAACCTCCTTAATTAGCTTCCCAGGTCCTAGTCCCCCCCCCCCCCACCCCCTTACTATTTATAAGGATCTTTTCATTCCAAAATTTTCAAACATACGAACCACCCTGTATTAGTTTGGGTTCTTTCAAAAGACAGAATTTACAGATTTTTATCACAGAAAGGTCTACTAGGAAGGCTTACAAATCCAAGGATAGAGGTTATCTAATATGGCTGCTCAGCCGTGAAGTAGCTCTCCCATCTGGGACTGCAGAACAGCCGGTAAGGTGAGAATCTGCTGTAGGTCTCAGGTGAAGCCTGAAGCCTGAAGGTCAGTCACTGAAGAGCAGCAACAGGCAGACAGGCACAAGTTGAGACTGGAGCAAATCTGTGCTGACGATCTGCGATGTGTAGCAAGTCGGCGTCCATAGACAATTGCAAAGGGGAGAGCTTTCCCAGAGGAAGAAGCTATAACAATTGTTCTTCTTCCTCTCTCTTATTCCATTGGAGATCCAGTTGGCCCTCCCACATCTGGGTGGGTGTTCTTCTCTCAGTGGCCAGCCCACAAATGACTCATACTGTAATCCAGACCAGCTCTTGAGCCCCAGTCTAGGGTGGTTGACAAATTCTAATACTAAGGAAGGTGTGGTTCCTAATTCCATCTAGTTGACATAATTCCATCAATGGACACACACCCCAAAGGTATACTTAAAATCTCTATGATTTCTCCCTTTTTATGAGTAGCATTTTACTTAAATTTGGTCTAACCTTAATTTGATATAATTTATCTTTATTATTCATTTCCCTTTATTTAGAAAGCTTGTTGGGTTGAGACAAGCACCCATGGTTAAAATTTCTTGCAGCAGATAAGTCTCAAAGCCAGCTTTGGGAAAGATAAGGAGAATTATATCTCTGAAAAGTCCCAACTTTTCACCTTGCCTCTGCAGACCAAGACTTTTAAGAAAAGGCAGGGAAAGGGGAGTCACAGATTTTGGGTTATAGAATAACTTTCACAGTTCATTGTAGCTGGCAAATTCTCTGATAGCCCAACATCTACATAGCTTTTGTTGGACATTTTCATCCTTCCTCAGTATTTTATACATCTGTGGAATTGTAGGGTAGAATCTTTGAAACAAAATTTCCCTTTTTTTTTTCTTTACCAGGTATTTACATATCTATACCAATGGTATTTTTTTTTTTTTTTTGCTACCAGGAAAGGAAGGGTGTGATATCTATGAACTGTTCTTTTTTTCTCACTCTTGGGAAACAATAGCATTAAATTTTTAATGTGCTGCTCTGCTGGAATCATTTCCACTCTGTCTTTTTAACTTCTAATTCTATACTGAACTTATAAGCAAATATAAAACAGCCAACTAGACAAAGTCAGTCCAGCTAGTGCAGGTATTAAAGTACATTACTCAGTTTTTCATGATTGATAATTACAGCTTAGCTAGACTTACAGAACTTTGTGTGTCTACTAGAACGTTAAAACCTTCCAATACAGTGTACAAGAATTAATATCTACTTCACCAATCGGGGGAGTTGTCTCCTATGGTCTTTGCCAATCAAATAGCTCCAAATATTTTAGTCACTTCTATAGCACGTTAAAACAACCATGACTTACAAGGGGCTGGGAAAACTATGATAGACTATGATGACTGCAATAAGCACGAGCGACAAGGACTCTTCAGAAACCAGTATCCCCACCTCACATTGGACACTTAGTCTATGTGTTGATGTGGGGTGTGGCGCGGACACAAGGAGGGGCCTTCCTATCCAACACTGTCTTAGTTACTTTCTTGTTGTGACAAAATATCTGATATCCATAACTTCAAGAAGGAAAGATTTATTTAGGTCATGGTTTTAGAGGGTCTTACACAGTCCATTCCTAAGCAGACAACAATTGTGGAAACACATGGCAGAGGCTGGAGAGCTACTTACACTATTGCAGACAGAAGCCAAGTTAGGTAGGAGGTAATCCAACGTCTAGAGACAAGTAAGGGCAGAATTTCCCCTAGAAGAAATTATAATAACGTTTCTTCTCCTTTTATTTACTTTAAGCTGCTAGTTGGGCTCCTCGAGTCCCTCCCTCACGTCCTGCTCCACAAATCAATAACAAACAACTGAAATCTCTGCCTTAAGCAATTCCCAAGCTCAACAAGTTGACACAGTATTTCCAGGTCAAACCTTAAACACCTGCGCCTTCCAGCCATGCCCTATCTTCTAATAACACACAGTTCCAAATACATGAGTCTTTTGGGTGATCCTCAGAAGGCAAGCCACAGCAACCACTGTCCAAAGATCTGCTTCAAGCCCCCTGGGGGGTGGAATTGATTCTGGCCCACTTCTTTTCTGCTAAAGAAAGCAAGGCTGCCTGGCTCCCATGTGCTTGGCCAATGTGTGGAGATTTTTGGTCCGTGTCTGGCAGTCACCTTTGTGTTCCTGGCACAGGGACAAGGGTTATATAGGCTTAATTTGCTGGCAATAAGGCAGCTCATGAACCTTTCTCTCAGCTTTGAGCACTAGAGAGAAATTTGTGATGGTCTATAGATGCTGAAGAGATATTTAGTAAAAATTGTAGCCCACCCTTAACTAAAACTCTTAGTAAATGAGTACTAAAAAAGAAAAAATAAAATAAAACAATTATGACTGACTATATTATGCCAAGACACATATTTTTAAGAATAAGGCACATAACATGCAAAACTACAGAAGAGTGACTGATAAAACCAAATGGAACCTCAAGAGAGATTTTGGGGAAAGCCATGACTTATTAAATTAATTCCTATTATATTGTAAAACATTTAAAACCCCAATAGAGCAACACAGAAAGCATTTCATCAAAAGTAAAATCATTCTTTTAAAATTAGCCTTACCCTGTTTCTGTGAACAGATGAAAAACTCAAGTCTTGTCACAAATTGAACTCTAGTATGTCACCTATTGTCTCAGTTATTTTTTTCATCACTATGACTCATTGCCCACATCCACAACTTTAGGGAAGAAAGATTTATTTTAGCTCACAGTTTCAGAAGGTCACAGTCAATTCATGGGAGTCTATCAATGGTGGAAGCATGTGGCAGAGGCAGTGACAGAGGCGGAGGCAGCTTCTCATGGCATTGAAAACAGGAACCTAAGTTCTGAAGAAGGGAGGAAGTAGTATATATTCTGTCAGGTCCCGTTCCAGTGACCCACCTTTCCAAATCCAGCCTTACTATTCTGCCCCTTCCAGGTTTAAGCTTCTAATCCATCACATTTCTTTAATCTATACCCTACCACCTGCCTATCTTTCACCACATATGTATAATCTACCACCTACATAAACCACCCCTTCAGACCGGGTCCCATTCCTTAACAGTACATGGTTCAATAGATAATCCATAATGTTCAAATACATGAGACTTTCCAGATCCAAACCACAATACTTACGAATCTTTAAGAAGCAGAGAATACACAGCTTTATTGTTAGCAAAAGGTTTTAGAATTTCACTCCAGTTACAAACAACCTGAATGCTTTATCCATATATTTATTTAGCTTAAATACATAGCCTTATATCTTCTGTAAGAACTTAGAGCTTTTAAGTATAGCCAATGTTCCAAAACATTTTTCTGAGAAACAGGTTTTTTTTCAAGAGTCCCATTTAAGGCCTACCAATGACATCTGTCTTGCTACCTGACTAATGTTACTCTTTCGCCTTTGAGGCAAATTTTAGGATCTGTGGCTCAGAAGTATAGTTACTACCATGTAACCTTGTATTTAACAAATATGCAAGCTTTAATACAATAATTTTAGATTTTTTAACCTAGAAAACTTAGTCATAGAACCACAGTACACTCATTTATGCTTAGGTAACTTTAGCTCAATAAACTTAACAAATCCTCAAATTGTTTAAGACATGTATGTATATTACTTACTAACAAAGAGTGTTTCTCTTAACCTTGGGGTTTGAGAAACTGGAGAAGTCACCTCCATGATAGGAGAAACAAGAACTAATTATACAGATGTTTTTTGTCCCAATGAAGGGGGCTTTCTTTAGTGGTTCCCTTTGTCCAAAACCAATTGCAATAAGCACGATTTAGCAGGCAGACAAGCAAAAAACCCACATAAGTATATCAGGCAAGTACTGATATTGTCAGACATTTTTAGATGTCATTAAAATACACTGCCATTTATTATCTTTTATCTCATTGCCTAGGACTTCTACTTTCATGCACAAAAATAATGGTTGCAACCAAATGCCTTTAAAGGTACTAAAAACAAAATAAAATAAATAAAAATCATTACTTTATATGCCTAGTCTTTATCAGAGCCAAGTTAGATCCAAAAAACTGAAGGTTTATCAATGGGGTCTTTGGGCCAGATACAACAGCAATATTAATCACTTATTGGTTTTGTCTTTTTTTCCAGTGTCTCAGTGTCTGAGTTTCCCTGTACACTCAATAACCTGTCCACTCAGCCCCCTATCCTGGAGGTTTCTTGTCTACTCTAAGTATGAGGGCTATCCCCTCAAACACTTGCCATTTCCCCCAGTGGACCACCTGAGAAATGTCAGAGGGAAAATTCTTATTTCCCCATGTTATGATTTGAGTCTGGAATGTCCCCCAAAGTCCTCATGTATGTGGATGTGTGGAATAGCTATGGAATCATGTGCTATTAAGAGGTGGCACCTGGTCCAGGAGGGGTGGATTGCAGGTATGTGGCAGATTAGGGGTGTGCAGTAGCTTCTGATTGTGTGGCACATTAATGGGTTGTGACCTAGAAGGGGCTTAACACAAAAGAGGTAAAATTCTGAGGCTTGACTTAGAAGGGACAGATTACCAGGACGTGACCTGGAAGGATATACACTAGCTCCATCTTCTTTGCTTAGTTGGTTTTCTGTCATCCTTGCTGTGAATAGCTCTCCATTTAGGCTTCTAGCTTGTCCTTCCACCATTGCTAGCTGCCCATGAGTGAACTGAGACTATGAGATAACATAAATCTTTCCTCCATTAAATTGTGACTATAGAGTATTCTGACCCAGTAATGAAAACTAAGATGCTCTTTTCCTTACTTCTCTAGGCCTAGAACTTTTTTTTTCATCTTCAGATAAATTGGTGGTCTGGCTTCTGCATTTTCTCAGAATGCACTGTCCCCCGTCCTAGAGATTACTAGCAAACTACTATTGTCCTAGTCCCTCACACTCAATCACTGAGAATTCCCTGACCCCCAAAGCAAGAATTCATATCCAAATTTTCTTACCTTGGATGATGCACAAAGTTACCAGTTCACTGTGGTCCTGTTCTCTTTCCCTTTTGCATCATCTTTACTGTCTCATTTGCGACAATCTCAGGCATTTCACAGCTTTGCAACAAGCTGGAAATCCCAAGCATAGCCACTTAAAATCAGGTGTGGCACCCATTATGGGGATGTGGTCTTCTAGCAGGTGTATAAATCCTAGAAGAATCCCCAAATTGGGTTAAGTTGCATTAAGGAGTTAACCTGTCCAAGCGAAGAAAGAATGTGGAGGTGTGAAGGGCAAAAAGTGAGTCGTTAATGGTGAGTGTCTGCCCCCTAAATGGGTAGAAGACACACCAAAATATGGTGGTTGAGGAATTTGTCCCTAGTTCTTAGGTCCCTCCCTCTGCTTTTCCACTGGCAGAGTTCATTGTCTTCCCTGGTGAATATAAAGGAGTTCTCTGTACAAGTAAGACAAAAAGTTGATTTCCTTACATCAGATTGGTTCAAGGTCAACCTGGTTGTCCTTATGCTGCATCACACGAAGACAAGCCATTTGCTACCCCTCACAGGAGGTTATTGAAGGATGAACTGTGGTTTGGACAAGATGAAATAGTATTTATTGTAACTTATAATCAAATCAGAATATACTTCTAAGAAGAAAATTGGGAATGGCACCTATATTTTTAGCTCCAAGTAACTGCAGGGATGAGATCAATTTAATGACATGTCAAAGACAAAAGATGATCAAAGTTTGGAGAGAAAATAAAGTACTTGATATTTTGCTTGTGTTTGAGATGTCTTAATTGAGCTTATCAAGAGAAGTGTTCAGGATTGACAGTGTAAGGCAAGGAGCTGTCAGCAAATAGATGGATTCATTACTCTACATAATGGTTGTAGGTAGCCTAGAGAGGTTAGATTTCTAAAGTGCTTCATCTCTCAGGATCTCAGGGAAGGATGAGAGGATTTGGCAAAAAAAGATGAGTTGTGGTGGCTATGAAATAGATTAAGAACCTCAGAATTGTTAGGTTCTGAATGCCAGCTGAAGAAAGTGATTGAAGGGAGTGCTTAACATTTTAAATACTCTCTTAGTTACTTTTTTTGTCGCTGTGTCTCAATATCCAACATCCACAACTTAGGGAGGAAAGATTTATTATAGCTTATAATTTCAGAATGTCTCAGTCCATTCAGGGGTGGGTGGCTGGAAAATGGAGGAATCACATGGTGGGGCCACAGCTAGAGGTATAGCTGCTCATGAAACAGGGATGCTCATAGCATTGTGGAAGACAGAGAATGAGGAGCAAGGGTGAAATCAGCACACGTCACTCTGGTCAAGCCCAAGCACCCACCCTTCCAGCCAAGCCCTACCTCCCAACCCTGTACAGTATCCGCAGGTACATGAGGTTTTTGGGGACACGCTTCAGATTCAAACCACCACAAATACTATCAATGGGTCAGGTCAAAGGAAACTGATAACTGGCCAATGAATTTGGCAGTTTAGAGATCATGGTTTTGTTTTCAGAACAGTTTTGTTGAAGTTGTAGAGTTGAAAGCCTAGTTGGAATAGGTTCAATTAAGACTGTAGACTTGGAGACAAGATTCGTGGTTATGGTTGGTAATTTCTCTCTGCAACAACAAAGTGTGGTGGGAAACTGTGACAACAAAAGTGGCAGCATTATAACCTCAATATGTGTTACATATAAACTAGGTAGAAGCTTCTGAAATGGAACTTTCATATTTGCTCACATTCCTTGACCCCTGCTCCTATCTGCACTCAGTCTAAGAACAGTCTTTGCTCTGTAACCCTGCTTATCTGCATCCTGTTACCTGTGGGGAGGAAGACCTTCTGTTTATCAATTTGCCACCGATCCTGTGAGAGGAGAGGGAGTTCTTCAATCACCTGCCATGTGCATCAAGGACTTGTATTCATCAGTCAGTGGGTGCCAACACCTTTATTACCTGCCCTGAGAGACCCTATAAATTTGTACACAGCCCTGAACTCAGGACCCAGGACTTTCAACATCAGCTCCCTGGGTTTGCATATGAAATAAAGACTCTTCTATCCTCCCGAGTACTGGCAGTGTGTCTCTTAGTCTGATTTCTGCAACAAAAGTACAAAAGTGGATAAAATTATGTACAGCAATGTCATTGAACATCGAACGAAGGCAGATACATGCACACAAACTGGCTGGCGGTGCTGGGTTGGTGTCTCAACAATGTTAAAAACTGACACCACAGATGAACAAGTTGAGGTATGGAGAAGACACTTTATTGGAGAAAGGCCAAGAAGGAGGATGAAAACTCCCACTAGTTAGAAGAGGACCTGTAAATGTGGGTTGCCATGTGACTTTCTGTCTAGGGGGTTTCATAGATGCACTGGGTAAGGGGACTGTCCCACACTAAGCACTTCAGTTGTTAAGACTGATTGCTCCATTTCTCCTCCCTTAAGGAGTTGTTGAAGTTCTCCTCCCTTAAGATCTTTCGCTCTCTTGTCTTTGTAACTACATAAGATTTAACCATCAATAATTTTGGGGAGTGGTCAGCTACAGGCTGCCATTCCCATGTATTCTCATTGATTTTTGTTCCCAGTAAACCCTTGATTTTTGGGAAACCCCTTTATCCCTAACTGCCTAGGTGCCTTCTATCAACTATCACGCTATCAAAAACAAACAACAACAACAACAAACCCTACTAGATGTAATGAACAATCTTGCCTACCATGTGGAATGTAGATTGACACGCACAATCAATTGCATAATTTGTGTATTAGCAACAAAGAATCTGAAAATAAAATTAAGAAAAAAAATCCCTTCATAATAGTTGCAGTGGACATCCAATGACAACAAGAGTGTAAAAATTCTAATGTCAGAAATCAGTTATAATTCATTCTGCCCAGCTCATACCAACAGGCGTTTTGTCAGTGAGGCAATACTGGAAGTTGAAACAGGCACACCACTCCAGCAATTCCTCCAGACTCATCCTCTTTAAGCTGATGCACATCAACCTCCCTAAAGGGAAGCAATGATCCTCTGCAAAGCTGAAGGGAATGACCTTTTAGATTGTGACTTTAGATACTGAACTTTAGGCATAATGTAGGCACTCCTAGATGATCCATGGGGCAATAGAAGACATTTCTCAGTCTTATCTTTCTCCAAAAGGTTCTCCCCCCCCCACATCTTCAAGCTCTAAAAAAGGCCCCAACTCTCGATGTGACATGTGGTTCCTCTGTTGTAACTCTTGGAGCTCACCTGCTGTCCTCCCTGGTGTGCACTCTGACCTAAGTAGACTCTTCCTCAGTAAATTCTTTTATTGGCTCACGATACCATCTCAATATACACCTTCTTCATCAATCAAAAAATAAAGTATTTTAAAGATTTTTTTACTCTAAAAACTATAAAACAGGTAAGAATTAAAGAACATCTAATTAAATAGGGGTATTTTATGGCTTGGGTTGAATGAAATGCTTGAGATGATAATTTATGCGGTGGTAGTAAGCACTTGTTGGGAAAGTGCTTTAACTGCTGAACTATGCTCCTAGCCCCAGAGATAATTCTTCTTAATAATGGTTCCATTACAATTAGACATCTAAGTGAAAAAAATCTTACTTCATTCCACATACTTCTTTCTGTTCCATTATTTTAGACCTTTACTACAATTTTAAATTAACTAAAATGTATTATTATAGACCTCACTGTAAGAGCTAATTTTCTGAAATTTCCAGACAAAAACAGTGGTTAAAAAATGAGTGATTTGGGGCTGGAGGAATGGCACAGCGGTTAAAGCACTTGCTTTGCAAGCGCAAGGCCCTGAGTTTTATACCCCAGCACCATATATAAGCCGGATGTGGTGCCACATGCCTATAATCCCAGCACTTAGAAGGAGGCTGAGGCAAGTAGATTGTCTTGAGTTCAAGGCCAGAGTGATAGGGCTACAGAGCGAGACCCTGTCTCAAAAAAAAAGAATAAAAGAAAAAGAAAAGAAAAAGAAGGAGAAAAAATATTGACTGATTTGGACTGGAGAAATAGCTCAGACACTAATGTGCTTGCATAGCAATCACAGAGCCCTGAGTTTGATTCCCCAGAACCACATAAACTGGACTTGGTGGTGCATGTAATCCCTGCACTTTGGAGGCTAAAGCAAGAAGATTGCCACAAGTTTGAGGTCACCCTGTTCTACATAATGATTTCAGAACCATCCTGGACTACAGAACAAGACACTGTCTCAAGAAAAGAATGATTTTATGTTTTACACATATTAGATATGATATAAAATAAATAAAATGATAAATTGGACTTCATTATAATTAAGCGATTTCTTTCTTAAAGAAGAAAGAAGCCAAAAGTTGAGTGAAAATATTTGCAAATCATATATCTGATTTTAAAAGTATTATCTAGAATCAGTGAAGAACTCAAAATTTCAGTAATATGAAGACAACACAGGTTAAAAATGAACACAATATCTAAAAACAGTTAACAAAAGTCATCTAAGAATCACTATTGAATAAGAGATGTTGAATATCATTTCAGTCAAAAGAATAAAATAAAATGCATATGGCACTACAAAAGAGAGACTAAATTTTGGAAGACTTGCAATATCAAATTTTGGCAAGGACCTGAGCCATTTTCAAAGAGTGAGCCATTTTCTTTAGATCTCTATAGATATAGTTATTATTTAATTTGAAATTCTATTGCTAAGAATTTAGTATAGAAATAAAAACACAACATATCTGTAGAAAAATATTTGTAGGAACAAAGTACGTTATTGCCTCAAAAACAATATTCACAGTATCCTTATTCATAAAGCTTCTAAACTGGAATACCAACATGAGACCAAAAATAATTAATAAACAGGTTGTGGTATATTTATAACTCTAAAAATCTACTTAGAAACAGAAAGAAACAAAATTGGCACACACAACAACATGGAGTAATTTCTAAAAGATTATGCCAAATGGAAAAAATCAGATGCAAAGAGTATATTCTCTGTGATTTCATTTACATGAAAGATTTAGAAAATATAGACAAATCTGTAGCAAAGGAAAGAGTAATCATTGTTAGAGGTAGGAGTCAGAGATTGTCAGAGGTAGGAGTGAGAAATAATAAAAATTGAGAAAATGTTAGAAATATTTTATATTTCCTTTCAGATGATGACCACATAGATATTACATTTACCAAAGTTTATTGAATTGTGTTCTTACTGAAAATGCACTTTATTTTTTATACTTGTATAAAACCAATTTTCAAAGTTAAGAGTAGTTATATGCCTGCCTTGGCAGCACATATAATAAAAGTTAAGGGTACTGCTATAAACTGTAATCATGTATGTGCCTATTTTCTTCCAGTGGTTGGTGTGGATCTTTCTAAATGCAAATGTTGATCCAAAAAATTTGTATGTGCTTTTGCTAAATATTGCCAAATTTTCCTCCATTTGTGGTGCACCATTTTACCTTCCTAACACTAAGATTGAAGTTATCACTCAATTCTTGACAAAACATATGAAGCAAAATATTTTGCCAGTCTAACAGGGAGATTTCAAGACTTCATTTGCCTCTTTAAAATACATATGCAAGTTTGAATACTATTTTTCTGTCAAAGATCAGCTACTATATGCTATTTTTAATAGAAGACTTTTTTTGTAGGACTTTCGATTTTTAAAAGTGATTTTAAAATCTATTTTAAAAATACCTTATATGATAGGCATAGTAACCCTTGGTCTGTGATATAAGCTACAAATATTTACCCTGTTCCATGTTTATTTTTTACCTTGCTTATTGTTTTAATGGAGAATATTTTTAAGTTTATAAAATTAAGGGTAAGCATTATAACTCTATCATCAAATGTATTCTTAACATGCACAAGGCCCAGGGTTCAATCCCCAGCACCAGAGAAGTTATTATAGAATGAATTAAAGAAAACTTTTTAAAGATAACCATTTGAATTTTAACTCACAATTACGAAAATTTCCTTCACTTTCAGCTTACACAAGGATTCTATAGGAAGATTATTTTTGCTTTATTTTCAAGATAGGAGATTTGATAAACAGTGTCAAGGAGTTTATCTGTCCAAACGAAGGACACAGAGGTGTGGAAGACAGAAAAAAGAGGCTCAATATCAGCTTTGCAAGGCAGGGTCTCTAAATGGATAGCGGGCATGCTGAAATATGGTGGGTGAGGAGTTTCTATCCTTAATTCGCAGGTGGGGGAGGAGTTTTTAATCCCTAAATCACAGGTCCACTTCTGTACCTGCCGACTGGCAGAGTTAATACTCTTCCTGGATGAAATTAAAGAGGTCCTGGATACAAATAAGGTACACAAGTGATTTGCATGTTAGATTGGTTCAGGACCAAGCTGGCTGCCATAATGTGGTGCTGGTTTCTCCTCCTCATCCTTTGTTCCCTTGGTACTTTTAGGGAGAGAAGTACCAGAAAGTTAATAAACAGCAGGGGTGAAACAGTCTCAGTTGCCATTATGCAGCGTCACATGAAAATGAGTCACACATTATCACTCACAGGGATTATCACAGCTTTTTTATGTCTTAGATGAGAGATCCTATAATAAGTTGAATAGCGAAGGCAATTATCTGGTAGAAAGAGAAAGATCAATAGTGCAAGAGGGAAGGAAAATTTACTGAATAGAAATCCAAGATTAGGTGAGATGAAACAAGATTTAGTCAGATTGGTAGAAATGCACATGGTGCCCTAGATGTTTTCAAAAACGTAGTGAAAGCAAAAGTCCTACCAAAAAAGACCCCACGGTACCACAGGACAGACGAGGTATTGTTTTAGGAACTATCAGCAATCACAAGGCCTGAAATTCAGTTTTCCAACACCATGTAAACCAGACGTGGTAGCATACACCTGTAATTACAGAGCTCCCAAGGCTGAGGCAGGAAAATTGCAGTTATTTTGAGGCCAGTCTGGACTACAGAGTGACTTCAGAACCAGCATGGACTACAGAGCAAGACTTTGTCTCAAAAATAAACAAAGGACAAACAAATAAATAAATAAAGTAGAACTATAATTGTTCAGAACATCTTTTTAATGCATTTATTTGCTGAAATTCTCATAATATAAAAATAACAGTTTTAAAGTTACTGCCCAGTGGTATTAACTGTATTACTAATGATTTCCAACTCAATCATTACCTACTGCAAATTGATTTCATCATTGCAAAAAATAAAAGCCCCTGCCTTAGTAAGCGATTATTCCCTATTCCTTCTCCTCTTCTTCTGTGTCTGACAAATGTCAGTCTGCTTTCCATCTCTGCAAACAAATAACTTGGACATTTAAAAGAAATGAAATAATTCAATAAGACTTTCAGTGTGTAAATTCTTTTATTAAGCATAATGTTT
The DNA here is from genome assembly GCA_004027205.1 of Ctenodactylus gundi. Lineage (NCBI taxonomy): Eukaryota > Metazoa > Chordata > Mammalia > Rodentia > Ctenodactylidae > Ctenodactylus > Ctenodactylus gundi. The sequence goes on from PVKB01003732.1 coordinate 126,629, forward strand.
TCAAGGTTCATCTACATTTTTACATATATGAGCACTTTACTTATGGCTGAGTGATATTTCATTGTATTGTTAAATTGAATTGTTTGGCCTGAAGTTCCTCTGCATGTAGTAAGCACGGACCTAATTTGATATGTAAATAGACTGTTACCTATTCTGGTAACAGGTAGCCGAATCTCAGCCAACTGCTTAAACCATGTTCAATTAAGATAAACATGTGCTATATATATATTTAAATTTCATTTTCTCTTTTCCATGTTCAATTAAGATAAACATGATAAACATGTGATATATATATATATATATATATATATATATATATATATATATATTTAAATTTCATTTTCTCTTTTCCTGGCTGTGACTATAAACTGTTCACACATATAAACTGTAGCACAGTGGAGAGAGGTAATCTGAATTTTTTTTCTGGACTACCGCCTGTTTCTAAAATTTCCAAAGAAGCCAATTCACATGTACGAGACTTGATTTGCTGTAAACTGCATGGATATACTACACTTTTTAAAATCAATTGTCTATTGATGGAAATTGTTTCATTTCTACCTTTTGGCTACTGCAAATAATGCTGTTATGAATATGGGTATGCCAACATCTGCTTGAGCCCTTCTATTTGTTTGCTTGTTTATTTTTGTGTGGACCTGAGGAGAGGAATTGCTGAGTCATACAGTAATTATATATATATTTGAAGACTTATCAATGTGTTTCTAAAGTGGCTGCACCATGTTATAGTCCTATGATTAGCAAAACATGATGGTTCCAGTTTCTACACATCCTCATTAATTCTAGTTATTTTCTGTTTTTAAAATTATAAGACTCCAAGTAGATACAAATGTATATGATATATCTCATTATGCTTTGAATAAGAGTTCACTTGGGACTCAAAATTTTGAACACTTCTTTATTTGCTTACTGGTCATCTATGTATCTTCTTTAGTAAAATGTCTTTAAGTCTTTGGATCACTTACAAAAAATAAGTCATTTATTTCCCTTGTTAAGTTGTAGGAGTTCTTACACTTTGGACTCTAAGCTCTTACATGATGTATTACTTGAAAATGTTTATTTCAAATCTGTGGCTTGTCTTTTCACTTTCTTGCTACTTTCTATCACAAGAAAGTTTCAATTTTGATGAAGTCAAATTCATTTTTTCTTTTACTACTCATATTTCTGATATTGTACTTAGAAATCCATTACCAAAGTCAAGCTCCTGAAGATGTATCTGTATGTTTTCCTCTAAGAGTTTTATGGCTGACACTTACATTTGTTTCTATTTTTTGGCTACTGTAAATAATGTTGACATCTGTTGGTTTACATTTAGGTCACTGATCCAATTTGAGTTTTGTATGTGGTATAAGTTCAGGCCCAACTTCACTGTTTCCCATGTAGCTATGCAGTTGGCCCAGCACCGTTTATTGAAAAAACTATTCTTTCTCTATCGGTTGGTCAGGACATTCTTGTAAAATAAACTAGATGGCCATTGATACATGGCTTTATTTATGAGCTTTCAATTTTTTGAATTCTATTCCATCTGTCTATGTTTAGTCTTATACCCATTATAACTGACCATATTGGAAATATGACCATATTGGCAATATTAACTCTAGGACATGCCATAGCTTATTAAAATCTCATTTGATTTCTTTTACTTGGGATGCTAAGGTTAGCTCAGTGATAGAGTAATTGTCTAGTATTTGAAAGACTCTGAATTCAGTTCCTACTACCACACTCATGTGCATATGCACACATACAGATACATACAGACACGAAAGAAAATAATTTCTTTCATAATATTTTTGCTGTTTTTTAGTGTACAAGTCTTTCATGTCTTTGTCTCATTTTTAAAGATACTCTTTTCTTTTGGATATTATTTTAATGGCAATTGGTTTCTTTATTTCTTCTTTGTTTGTTTATTGCTAATGTAAACAAGCAAATTAACTCTTAAATGTTGTGTGCCCTGAAAATTTGCTTAATTTCTTTGTTAATTCTCTAGGTTTTTAAAATGAATTCTTTGGGGTTTTCTTTTGTAGATAAAGATACATGCTATCTGTAAATAGAGATAGTTTTAGTTCTTCCTTCGCAGCTTGAATAATTTTTGTTTGTTTTCTTGCTTAATTACTTGGCTGTGATGTTCAGTAAAGTGCAGTGTAGCTGAGTGAAAACAGGAATCTTAACTCTGTAGGAAAAAGTTGCTGGTCTTTGTTAATTGTGTATGATGTTGTCTGTGAGTTTGTCATAAATGTCAAATCACATTGAGGAATTTCCTTCCACTTCTGGTTAGACAAATTTTAAACAATCTTGAAATGGTGTTTGGTTTTGTCAGAAGTCCTCTCGCACTGATTGAGATGGTCATATTTTCCCTTTGCTTTGTTGATTTGGTGCGTTATACTGGTTCTTTCCTATTCTGAACCATCCTGGGAACCCTGGGGCAGTCTTGGACCATGGTGTACAATCCTTTTAATATGCAGTGCAACTCAGTTTAGTGTGATGACTTCGACTTTGTTACCAGAGTAATACCGGATTTGGAAAAAGAAGGAGGAAGTATTCCGTCCTCTTCTGTTTTCATTTGAGCATAATTGAAATTAATTATTTAGTGGTTTGGTAGAGTTCTTAAATAAACTATCTTTTCCTGGGAATTTTTTATGCTGTGAAGTCTTGACTCTTGATTCAACCTTGTGTTCTAAATTTGTTTAACATTTCTGGGTTTTGTGGGGATTTTTTCTGTCCATTTAGTTAATTTGTGTGCTTTAGGATGTGGGGGTTTCACCACCATACAAGGGCCAGGGGAGAGGAAAGGTGAGCGCGTGGCTGGGCCCCTTCGTCCCAAGAGTACCAGACCCAGCCGGGAGTCTGTCGAAGCAGGAACTCACTTTATTAAGGAAGTACAGAAGCTTATATAGGGTAGAGGGAGAACGTGGCAAGGAGGGGAGAGCAGGCAATCTGACGTGGTGTCCATGTAAACGGGTGTCAAGCCAATCAGCAGGATGTCCATGCAGGCAGGCAGAGGCCGGGCGTTCGCAGCAGTAGTATTGGGATCATGCCCGGCTTGTCCCAATCTTCCTCCTTGGCAAACACCGGAGGTGGCCGCACCCGGAACTTCTGGCGGGCACCATCCTAGATATCACCCCACATTAGGAATTTGCTTATTTTATCTAAATTATTTTACTTGTTGGGGTCAAGTTGTTCATAATGTTTTCTCTTAAATTTTTTAATTTCTGCAAGTTTGATGGTAATGTCCCTATTTTCTGTTTTTCTTTTTTCTTTTTCTTTTTTAAAAATTATTGGCCTTCCCTCCTATTTGTTTAGTCTAGTTAAAATTTGGTCAATTTTGTTGATCTATTAAGGAACCAAGATTTGGTTGTTTTCATTCCTTTCATCATTTTTCTGTTCTCTTTTATTTATCTATGAGTATAATAATCATCACAAAGTCAAATTAGCAAGGAAATATTCATTTATTGAGAGGTTGCTGAACAAAAAATATATCTTTGGCAAATTATTTTAAGCTTTCAGATGAAAAATATTTACAATTCTATAAACAGGAAGAGAGAAATGCCTCTTTTACTCTACAAAAAAAAATACATTGATGCACAAAAAAAGTGCTGGGAACATTTGCATCAGCTATGAACAAATATGATCCCATTGCACAATAAAATTTAAAAACAAAAACTTTCTCTTGTAGGCATGGTGAATGTAAGGCTGCAATATAGTCCAACACATCATAGAAACACATAATTATGTAGATATACCTTGAGATGGCAACTTCTGAAATTCAATACCTCCTCTTGACAAAGAGAAGCAAACCCTTCTTAAAAACGAAGTTGAGATTCAATGCAGTGCTGAATCTGTAACAACATTCCAGTTAAAAATCACGAAGAAGCAGAATAGTGACTGTCTCAAACTTTGTTTCAACATTAGCTTAGAAGTTTTATCTTTTACAATAAGACTATGAAACAAGCACTGATTGTTATACGGATGAAAATATGATTAAAGGCATAAACACAATCAATTGAGAAAAATTAGTTAATATTGGGGTTGAACTAGTGATTGATGCATAAAAATCAAATGCCTTATCAGGGTCCCTGGAGGTGCACCACTGGTCCGAAGGGAGCAGAGTAAGTGGGGGTGTTGCAGAATATTACAGGTTTTTTTTTTTCCAAAAGCAAATTGTATTCAGAGTCACTAAACTATTTATGTTATTATCATACCAGTTATGAGGTAATAACCCAAACTATGGGAAGAGTGATATGCAGAAATAATTGCATGTGTGTGTTACTGGTAACTGAACCCTAGGCCTTCACACTGAGATACAAACCCAGCCCATTTTAATTTTTGATTTTTGAGACAGAGCCTCAATAAGTTGCTAAGTTGCCCAGAATGGGCTCAAATATGTGATTTTCCTGCCTCAACCTTCTAGAATGTTAGCATAGTAGGTCTGTGTCACCCAGTCTGGCTGCAGAAGGGTTTTTTAACACCCCAAAAGTGAAATAGGAAAGTACCAACATGCCCCCCACTAGTGGAATAATTAGGCCACTCTGGTACACTCATCCATGGAACATAGTTTCATTATTAAATATTATGTTTATGGAGAAGTATGTGAAGTACCAAGAATACTACAAAGTCTTGCCACAACATTGTTAAAATCACATGCACTGTTATTGGGGAAACACAATATGAAGGAAAAATGTTCAAATTACTAATACCCATTATTTTAGCATGTGGACATAGTAAATGGTTTTCTGTTAATTATATTTTCCAAAGTGCCTGAAATTACTTTTACATTAAAAATCTAAACATTTATATATTTTACACTTTATTTAAACTTCGTGTTTTAAAATAATGAGTTAAAAACAATTAGAAAAGTACACTTTTCTTTTTCATTTTTATTGTTCACATTATTTTCCCTATAACTACCACTTTAAGATTTTGCCTTTTAACCTATTCTTTAGTAATGTGTCTGCATGACTTCTTTTTTTCTTGAGACAGGGGAGTCTCGTTCTGTAGTCCAAGCTGGCTGGTAGCTCACTATGTAGCTCAGGCTGTCCTCAAACTCATGGCAATCCTCTTGCCTCAGCCTCCTGAGTGCTAGGTTTACAGGCCTGTGGCCACTATGCCCAGCTTACATGGAGCTGGGGAATTGAACTCAGTTACTTAGCACCTGCTAGGCAAGTACTTTAACTGCTGAACTATTGATCCAGCCCCCTGTATAACTTTTAAAGACATGTGACATGTGTTCACTGTATTTTACAAAATGATAGAATAAGATGATCTGTTTGTAACTACAGCAACCAGCGCGCGCGCGCGCACACACACACACACACACACACACACACACAAGCATGCCCTATGAAAAGTAGCAGTAGCTACTCCTTTCTCAGATCTTTCTGCCTTGGACAATCCACTCTGTCTCAGAGATTCACGTTGCTGTTTATGATTTCAAACATTCTGTGAATTAATGTAACATACATAAATGCATCTAAAAATAAATTGGGGATTGAAGCGAGTAGTTCAGTGGTTAGAGTGCTTACTTAACATGTACTAGGACCTGGGTTTGATTCCTCAGTCCCACATAAAAATTAGCCAGGTGCGATGATGCACACCTGTAATTCCAACAAGGAGGTGGACTGAGGCATGAAGATCGCCATGAGTTCAAGGACAGCTTGTGCTACACAAGAGTGAGTTTGAGACCAGCCTTCACTATAGAGTGAGACCCTGCCTTAATTAATTAATCGGGTTGTTCTCTGTATCTGAATATTGTTCACTAGCAATATTACAATGCATTCTGAACAGCTTTTCCCTCAGGACCGAGAGCTCAACATTATTTTTCTACTGAAATTGGGAGACCCAAACATAACTAAATTCTAGGGATGAACTGCTGTCAAAGTATAATAATTAAATTCTCTTTACCAGGAATTATTACAGTGATAGATTCAAATATTTTCCCTGAGTTTTTACCAGGTTTTTTTGGGAAAATACTAAGCTTCCTGATTCTCTTTTCTTCTCTTTTTTATTAGTAAGTATGTGCACTACATATGGTTACAGAGAACTTGCTAATTTTGTGCACACATATATCACATCAACCTCACATTTCTTTCCCCTCCCCCACTTTTGTCCCCTCACTCCTCCCTCACACCCCTGGTTTTCAAGTGTCACTTATTTGAGAGTTAGTTATTATAAAGTTATTTATTTAACCTCTGGGTTTCTCAGATTAGAGAAACCAAGCAATGTTAATCTTGTGAGTATGCTCCACTTCATTAAGCATAATGGTCTTGAGTTGTATCCATTTAACTACAAATGACTCAAATCTATCTGTCTTTATGGCAGAATACTCCATTGTGTATATATGCTACACTTTTTTGTATCTGTTGGTCTGTTAATGTATATTTTGGTATCTTCCAAGATTAAGCTATTATTAGCTGTGCTTCTATGAACATGGATGTACATGCATCTCTGTTATATGGTGCTCTTAACTCTTGGAAAGACACTCAGTGAAGGTATCACTGTGCCAAATGAAATACCTATCTTCATTTTTTTTGAGGAATCTTCATATTGCTTTCCATAGTGTTTGTAACGCTTTACAGTCCCACTAACAATATAAAAGGCTTCCTCTTCCCGCACATCCTCACCAACATCGATTGCTTTCTGAGTTTTTGATATAAGCCATTCACCCTTGGATACCATGGCATCTGAGTGTTGTTTTGTTTGCACTTCTCTAATGTCTGGTGATGTTGAATGTATTTGCTGGCCATTTGTACTTCTTCATCTTGGAACTATCTGTTCATCTCAATTGTCCATTTTTAATTGGGTATTTTATTTTGAGGAGTTAATTTTTCCTCAGTTCTTTGAATATACTAATTATTACCTCCTGTCTGAGGTGTAGGTAGTAAACAATTTTTCCATCCTGTCATATCTCTCTTAATCTTGTTGATTGTTTCCTTTGCCATGCAGAAGCTTTCTAATTCCACATAACTCCATTTATTAGTTCTGGGGCTGATACACTTTGCATTAGGTATCCTACTGAAAGTACATCTATGCTTGTATTTTCAAGAATTTTATGTATTTTGTCCTCCAAGAGGTTCAGTATTTCCATTTTAATACCTAGGCATTTGGTCCACTTTGATTTGAATTTAGTACATGTGATAGTGTGGGTATAAATTTGTTTTTCTGCATGGATAACCAGCACCATTTATTGAAGAGGCTATCCTTTCTCAAGTGTATGTTTTTGGCTGTATTGCCAAAGATCAGATTCCTGACAGTATTTGAGGTGGTCTCTGTGTCTTCAGTTCTGTTCTATTCGTCAACCTGTCTATCCCCCCCATTTTATTGATATGTATAAGTGCAAAATTTAAGGTTTACAATGAAGTTTAGCATTTTGTGCACCTAAGTATCTTGTCAAGGTGACAAGGACCTTCTCATTCTCCTTTTGTCCCTCCCCCTACTCACCCCTCCTCCCCCCCCGCTCTACCCCCTGTTTCACTTTGTTTTTCATTTTAAGTTCCATAAGAGTTGTGGTCTGGTTCTCTTACATCAGAGAGACTATTCGATGTTTCACCTTCTGCTTCTGACTCACTTCACTAAGCATGATGTTCTCAAGTTTCTTCCACTTGCCCATAAAAACCTCCACACTGTTGGACATTACAGATGCATAGTATTGCCCTGTGTATAAATACCACAGTTTGTGTATCCATTGGTTTGCTGATGGATATTTTGGGGTATTTTGGTGTCTTCCATATTTTAGCTATTGTTAGTTGTGCAGCTACGAACATGGGAGTGCATGTACCTCTGTTATGTGTTGTTTTTAACTCTTTTGGGAATATTCCCAGGAGAGGTATCACAGGATCGAAGGGAATATTTATTTCCAATCCTTTGAGAAACCTCCATAATGCTTTCCATAGTGGTTGTACCAATTTACATTCCTACCAGCAGTGCAGGAGGGTTCCTTTCTCCCCAGAGCCTTGCCAGCACTCATTATTATTTGACTTGTTGATATAGGCCATTCTCTCTGGGGTGAGATGGTATCTTAGCGTTGTTTTGATTTGCATCTCTCTTATGGCTAGAGATGCTGAACATTTTTTCATGTACCTATTGACCACTTGTACTCATTTGTGAGTGAACTGCCTCTTCATTTCATTTGCCCACTTTTCAATAGGATCCTTTATTTTGGTAGGTTTACTTTTCTTCAGCTCCCTGTATATTCTAGTTATGAGCTTCCTATCTGAGTTGTTGGTGGTGAATATTTTTTCCCAGTCTGTTGGTTCTCTTTTTACATTATTGATAGTCTCCTTTGCTGTGCAGAAGCTTTTTAATTTGACAAGATCCCATTTGTTAATAATTTCTTTTGCTCTTGGTGTCTTGTCAAGAAAGTCTTTGCCTATTCTACGTCTTTTAGATATTTGCCTAATTTGTCTTCTAGGAGGTTCAGCGTTTCACTTTTAAAGTCTAGGTCTTTGATCCACTTTGATTTGATTTTTGGTGCATGGTGATAGGTGTGTGACTAGATTCATTCTTCTGCATGTGCATGACCAGTTTTCCCAGCACGATTTGTTGAATAGGCTGTCCTTTTTCCATTGCATGCATTTGGACCCTTTGTCTAAGATTAAGTAATTGAGAGTATGTGGGTTTGTCTCTGCATCTTCAATTCTGTTCCACTGGTCTATTTTTGTGCCAGTGCCAAATTGTTTTTACAACTATTGCTTTATAGTACAGCCTGATGTCTGGAATTGTAATAACTCCTGCCTTGGTCTTGTCGCTCGGGATTGCTTTGGCTATTCTTGGTCTCTTTTGGTTCCATATGAACTTAAGAATTGTTGTTCCAAATTCTTTGAAGAAACTTGTAGGGATTTTGATAGGAATTGCATTTAATCTATATATCAGTTTTGGTAGGATAGTCATTTCGACTATATTTATTTTGCCTATCCAAGAGCAGGGAATGCCTTTCCATTTTCTAATGTCTCCTATTACTTCTTTCTTCTATATAATGCACTTTTCTTTACATAAGTCCATCACTTCTTTGGCTAGGTACAGTCCTAGGTATTTAATTTTTTGCTTGGCTATTGAGAATGGAATTATTTTTCTGAGTTCTTGCTCCATAAGTTCATTGTTAGTGTAGAGAAAAGCTATTGATTTTTTAGTGTTAATTTTGTAGCCTGTCCTTGGCTAAACTTTTTTATTATTTCCAGAAGTTTCATAGTGGAGTTTTTAAGAGTCTTCCACGTAGATAATCATATCATCTGCAAATAAGGAAAGTTTGACTTCCTCCTTTCCAATGCAGATTCCCTTTATTTCATTTTCTTGTCTGATTGCTATGGCCAGTATTTCAAGGACTATGTTGAATAAGAGTGGTGAAGTGGGCAGCCTTGTCTTGTTCCTGATTTGAGAGGGAACGATTTCAATATTTCTCCATTTACTATGATATTTGCAGTAGGCTTAGCATATATGGCATCTATGAGTTTTAGGTAGGGCCCTTCTGTACCTATTTTTCTCAGTGTGTTTATCATGAAGAGGTGCTGGATTTTGTCAAAGGCATTTTCTGCATCAATAGAGATGATCATGTGATTTTGTTTTCGCTTTTGTTGTTATGGTATTTTACATTGATTGATTTTCATATGTTGAACCAGCCTTGCATCTCAGGGATGAAGCCTAATTGATCATGGTGTATGATATTTCTGATTACTTGTTGGATTCTGTTTGCCAGAATCTCATTGAGGATTTTTGCATGTATATTTATTAAAGATATTGGTCTATAATTTTCCTTCCTGGTTAAGTCTTTATCTTGTTATGGGACTAGTCTGATGCTCAAGAAATTAATTTGGTAGTACTCCTTCACTTTCTACTTTATGTAATAGTTTGAGGAGGATTGGAGTTAATTCTTCCCTAAAGTACTGAAAAATTCTGTGAATCCATCTGGGCCTGGACTTTTATTTGTAGGTAGAGCTTTTATTACTGCTTCAATTTCTGTGTGTGTGATGGGGCTTTTCAAGATTTTTATATGTTCCTCATTTAATTTTGGTATTTTATATGTATCTAGGAAGACGTCCATTTCTTCCCAGTTCTCAAATTTGTTAGAATATAGGTGTTCAAAGTAATTTCTTACAATATTCTGGATTCCTGCAGAGTCTGTTGTAATTTCACCTTTTTCATTTGTAAGTGTGCTAATCTGTGCCTTTTCTTGATGAGGTTAGCAAAAGGTTTCTCAATTTTGTTAATTCTTTCAAAGAGCTATCTCTTTGACTCAGTAATCTTTTTGTCTTTTTAATTTTGATTTCATTTATTTCAGATCTGATCTTTATAATTTCTTCTCTTCTACTGCCTTTTAGGTTAAGTTGCTTTTGTTTCTCTAGGTCCTTAAGGTGCATCATTAGCAAATTTATTTGTGACTGTTCTGTTCTTTTAATGCGTGCATTTATGGCTATGAATTTTCCTCTAAAGACTTCTTTTATTTTGTCCCACAGATTTTGATATGATGTACTTCCATCATCATTTAACTCTATGAAGTTTTTGATTTCTTCTGTAACCCATTGTTTGGTCAGTAGTTACTAAGTCTCCATGTATTTGTATATTTTCTTCTGTTTCTGCTGCTGTTAAGTCCCAATCTTATTCCACTATGGTCTGAGAGTATGCAAAGAATTATTTCTGTCCCTTTGTACTTGTTTAAGGATGACTCGTGTCCTAGGACCTGGTCTATTGTAGAAAATGTTCCATGTGTTGCTGAGAAGAATGTGTAGTCAGTTGATTTTGGATGGAAGATTCTGTAATTGTCTGTTATGTCCAAATTTTCTATAGCGTCTTTCAGCAGTTGTATATCATTGTGGATATTTTGTTTGGTTGATCTATCTATTTGTGATAGTGGGGTATTGAAGTCTCCTACTATAATTGTACTGGGGCCTATGTGTCCTTTCAGACCTAGTAATTTTTGGTTTACATAATTGGGTGCTCTAGAGTTGGGTACATATATATTGATAATTATGATTTCTTCCTGTTCTATAGTTCCTTTAACCAGTATGTAGTGGCCATCTTTGTCTCTCTCTTCACCTGTTTTCTTTTGAAATCTGATGAGTCTGAGATTAATATAGCTACCCCTTCTTGTTTCCTGGGATCTGTTGCATGAAATACTGAATTCCGTCCTTCTCTTTTCAATCTGTGAGTTTCCTTGTGGGTGAAGTGTGTCTCTCGTAGGCAGCAAATTGTGGGTTTCTGTGTTTTGATCCAGTCAGCTAGTCTATGTCTTTTGATAGGTAAGTTGAGGTTGTTCATGTTTAGGGTAATTATTGAGGTATGTTTGGTGTGTCCTGCCATTGTTGTAGTTTTTCCATGTTTTTTAGTGGCTTTACTTTTTTCTCAGCTCATTCTCCTCTAGCTTTTTTCTTTTTTTTCCCCCTCTGGGGTCTCTTATGTTGCTGTCCTCTCTTTCGCTATCCAAGTTTCCTTTGAGAATTCTCTGCAGTGATGGCTTAGCGGCCGCAAGTTTCTTTAAATTTTCTATATCATGGAGGATTTTAACTTCTTCCTCTAGCTTAAAAGATAGTTTTGCTGGATATAGTAGTCTTGGTTGAAATTTGTGTTCTTTTAGTGTTTGAATGACATTGCTCCATGATCTCCTGACTTTTAGAGTCTGAGTTGAGAAGTCTGCAGTTATCCTGATGGGCTTACCCTTGTAGGTCACCTTCTGCTTTTCTCTTACCGCTTTCAGTATTCTATCTTTGTGTTGGGATTCTAGTACTTTAATTATGATGTGTTGTGATGAGGCTCTCTTCTGAGCCAAATTTTTGGTGTTCTATGTGCCTGCAGTAGTTCCATGTTCAGTGTTCAGTTCTCTTCTTAGATTTGGGAAATTTTCTTCCATAATTTCCTTGAATATGACTTTTAAGCCTTTTGTTTTGTCCTCAGTCTTCTCTTGAACTCCCCTAATTCTCCTGTTGTTTCTCCTTGAATCATCTATCAGTCGTTGTAATGATTCACTTTCTTCTTTCTTTGCTTTGTCTTCTTTATGGTCTTTCTGTTCCTGCTCCATCATTTTGTCCTCTAAGTCTGATAATCTATTTTGAAATTGTTCAATATCGTTGCTTATTGTGACCTGTGTGTTTTTCACTTTCTGGATATCTGCATTTATTTTTCTTATGTCTCTGTTGTGTTTTTCTCTCATTTCTTGTATTGCCTTCTTTATCTTCTGATTCATTTCTTCTTTGATCTCGTCTACTTGCTTCTCAAAGCTTGCTTTTAGCTTATCTAGGTCTGGTGTAGCTCTTGCTCTATGACTTTTATTTCCTGCTTCATTTTCTGCATCAATTTCTGTTTTAATTCAATGTATTTCTGGGCCCAAAAGTTACCATACTTTTTGTCATTTTCATGTGTTGATTCTGCACTTTCAGGATTTCTAGTATGCTCTTCTGGTATGTCTAGACTTTCTGAAGTAGATTTATTTCCACATTTCCTCATAGTTCTGCTGTCTTTGGTTGTCTCTGGTTGTCTGTCCCTGTGTTTCCCCTGTGGACTCACCCAGGCATGACTCTGCCCGCAACTGGGAGATCACAGCCTCCACGCTGACCACCTCTGAGAGGAGTGGGGGAGATGGCAGTGAATCCCAGTAGGTCTAGTTCAATACGGCTCTGCCCAGTACTGGCAAAGCCCAGTCTCCATGTGGACCTCTGCTGTGAGGGGTGGCAGGGAAGGTGGCAGGGGGTCCCTACCTGTCTATTTTTGTGCCAGTGCCATATGGTTTTCATCATTTTTGCTTTGTAGTATAAATTGATGTCCAGAATCCTGATGCTTTTGTCTTGTTGCTCAGCATTACTTTGGTTATTCTGGGTCTCTTTTGGTTCTATATGAATTTTAGGATTTTTATTTTTATTTTTTTACTTTTGTGAAAACTGTTGTTGTATTTTGATAGGAATTACATTGAACTCATGTATCAGCTTGGGCAATATAGACATTTGGAGAGTATTAGTTTTGCTTATCTGGTGACAAGGAATGTCTTTCCATTCTCTAAAATCCTCTTCAATTTCTTTCTCTTTTTTTCAGAATAACATGGTTTTCTTTGTAGAGGTCTTGCACTTTCTTGGGTATGTTTATTCTTAGATACTTATTTTTTTGAAGAGCTACTAAGAATGAGATTATTCGTGTCAGCTCTTTTGTAGTAAGTCCATTGTTAGTGTAGAGAAATACATTGATTTTTCTCTATTAATTCTCGATTCTGCAACTTGGCTAAATTTCTTAATTAGTTTTAAAAGTCTGTTGATTGAGTTATTGGAGCCTTCTATGTAAAGAATCATGTCATCTGGAAATAAGGATAGTTTGATTTCTTCCGTTCCAAAATATAGTCCCTTCATTTCATTCTCTTGCCTGATTGCTCTGGCTGTGATTTTGAATACACTATATTAAATTGGAGTGGTGAGAATGGACAACCTTGACTTAAAGAGGAATGCTTTCCATTTTCCCCCATTTAGTATAATATTGGTAATGGGTTTGGCACACACGCTTCTATCAGTTTGAGGTATATTCCTCTTATTCTTATTTTCCTCATTTTTTAATTGTACATGAAAGTTGTTATTTTGTCAAAAGCCTTTTTTATCTACTGAGATGGTTGTTTGACTTTTGTCCTTGCTTTTATCTATGCTGTGTATTACATTAATTGATTTATATATGTTGAACCATCTCTGCATCTCTAGGATGAAGCCAAGTTGCTCATGGTTAATGATCTTTTTAATGGGTAATTGAATTCTGTTCAATTTCATCTATTGAGGATTTTCCCCTCTATTTTCGTTAAGGAGATTGACATATAGTTGTCTTTCCTAGGTAAGTCTTTGTCCGGTTTTAGTATCAGGGTAATGCTAATTTCCAGAAACAAGTTTGGCAATATTCCTTGTCTTTCAATTTCACAGGACAGGTTGAGAAGGATTAGTGCTATCTCTTCTTTGAAGTGCTGGTAGAATTCTACAGTGAATCCATTCAATCCTGGGATTTCTTTATATGTGGAAAGTTTATTACTGCCTCAATTTCCATACTTGTGTCCTTGGTTTATTCAGAGTTTCACATTTTCTTGATTCTGTTGTGGTATCTTGTGTATGTCTTGGAATTTGTCAACTTCTTCCAAATTCTCCAACTTGTTAGAGCATAAGCTTTCAAAATAATTCCTTATAATTCTCTAAATTTAAAACATGTCTGTTGTGATTTTCCTTTTTTATTTCTAATCACATTGATACACATATTTTTCCTTCTTTTGGTTAGTTTATCCAGGAGTTTATTAATCTTATTTATTCTTTTCCTTTGATTCTTTGATCTTTTTGATTTCAATTTCAATAATTTCTCTCTGATCTTCATATTTCTTGTATTTTTTTGGAAAATGTTTCATGTGTTCCTGAAATAAAAGTATATTCTGTTGATGTGGGATAGAACACTCTGTGAATACCAGTTAAGTCCAATTATTCCATACTGTGGTTTAACTTTGTTTCTTTTTTAACTTTTTCTCTAGCTGATTATCTGTGAAAGTGGAGTATTGAATCCCCATTCTATAATTATATTAGGGCCAATGTTTTTGTTTTACAAAACTACAATAATCCTCAAAATTCTCAAGCCAGTTTTCTATGTTTTCATGTGAGTTTTTCACATCCTGGAATTTACCTTGAAATCCTTTCAGTCTTTGTACTTGTCTACGGAAATGTTCCTCCATTTCTTGCATTGCCTTGTTTATCTATTTGTATGTTTAGAATAATTGAGCTCTTTTAATCTATTAAAACTTTTGTTCCTTTAAATCCTTTTTGATCTCACTGAGTGGCTCTTGCACTTGTTTAAACACATCTTGTTTGACCTCAATAGATCCACTTAGTTTTTGACTTCTTTCCTATTAGTTTCACAACTTTAGTGCCCATCATATCAGCTTCTGTGGAGTCAGGCATTTTTATCGGTAATTTATTGCTTTGTTTTTCCATGATCTTATTGCTGTGGGTTGTAGATCAGGTGAACTCTGTCTCTTCTATGCAGATTTCTTTTGTTAGACTATTTCTTTCCTTGAAACTTCCTTGAATTCATAGAGATTTTAATAGTTATACCTATTTTTAAAAGCTTAATCAGCTCTTAATTTTGGTGGTTTTCTTAATGACCAAGATTTTACTTGTTATGTACTCTCTCTGCAGTGAATTAAAAATAGATTGCAGTACTGTACATGGTCTCACAGCAAGGAAATTGTTGGCATATATTGGGAATATATATCCATGTCTGTGTCACCATCCACAACATGAAGCTAGATCTATAATAATGTTAAAACCTATAACTAGCAGATTACTAACATAACCTAATAACTACCCTAAAACTGTAACAATTCTACCTGTGATATTAAAAGGCACAGTGTGCACCATCAATATATCTGTCTGTATAAACCTAATATTATTGGAAAGGATTCCAAGCTGAATTCCAGGATGTGAAAAACTCACATGAAAACATGGGAAAACAGCTTAAGAATTTCGAGGATTATTGAATTTTGAAGATAAGTATGATAAATTGGACTGTATAGTCAGTGATGACTGAAAAATAAGGATAAGAGAGAGATTGGTTACAATAGCTTATGGATAACTCAAAGAGAAACAAGCTCAAAATTATGAGAGTGTAAGAGAAAATGGAGGACAGTGTAAAAGGAATACAGAATATGATCAATAAAATTGGAGCAGAAAATTTCCCAAATCTAGGAAAAGGAATTAACATTGAGTTACTATAGTCATATAGAATATCAAATAACCTTGAACAAAAATGAGCCTCTCTATGACACATTATAATCAAACTCCTAGACACTCAGCCAAAGAAAGAATACTAGAAGCTGCAACAGAAAAACAGAAGGTAGCCTACAAAGGCAAGCTTATCAATATAACTGCAGACTTCTCAACCTTAAAGGCCAGGAAACCATGGGGAGATATTATGCAAATGCTAAAAGATTATAAATGCCAACCAAGGCTATTATATCCAGCAAAATTATTCTTTAAAATTGAGTAAAAAGTTTAAAAGTTTTCATGATAAAGAAAACAGAAAGAAGTTTATGATATCAGCATCAGTGATAAAACTTAATACATACTGGCTGTTGACATGTCATAACAAGTTACCAGCTCCAACAAGCGTTATACTCTTAACATTAGAAATGTGATCTAGCCTACTAATGGAAGCGTCTATACAGATTGTGTAGTAACTGGTTAGAAGAGTTTGGTAAAGGCAACACTACATTATTATTGAAAACACAGAAAAGGATCAACCTCAATGACCTATGTCTATCTAAATAGTATAAAATTATAGATTCTTAATAGGCCAAACCATGTGCCCATGGTTTATCAATATTTAACAGTACGACTTAGAGTGGTGGTAGTATGGAGGGGGTAAATCATAATTGAGGATTAATTTTGTAAGAATGGTAGAAAATGTGGGTTTATCCAGGATAGAGAAAAGCAAAACAGTACTCCAACCTCAGATCAGAAGGTTGATAACGAATAATAGAACCAAAAGTAAGAGGAAACAAGGAACGTTATGGGTGAAATAGAGCCAGTATGTCTCCAGAATCTGTAGGAAGATTTTTTTGGCAAGTGCAGAAGAGCTACTTAGGCAAGAAAGATGCAAATACTAACAGCACCACACCCACTGACCCTCATGCTTTTAATTCTTCTCTCATTAAAAACATATACTTTGTTTTATATTTTAGGTAATTTCTTCGACTGAAGAACATTGTGTCTTCAATCATGTTCATTCTTTTATTAAATTATTTTACTGGAATTTTTATTTTGTAGATTACATTTGAAAGATTAAACACACTTTTTTGTTTTTGTGTGTCTCCACATTCAGAGAATAATACTTTCATGATTAAATGTTCTTTTGAAATGGTCATAATTTGCTGATGAGAATACGTTCAATATTTCATTTTATGCTTGGGGTTATTTCACAATACACCACTTAAACACACATTTAATTTTTCTTTCTATGTTCTTAGTTATTTTCCTTCTTGTAAAGTTGTGATTTTTTGGTGTTTTTGTTTCATTGGTTGGTTGGCTTGTCTTTTTCACTTACTAGTTTGAGCCTACCACTTGTTGTTTAGGGTTTTCTTGAACACCTGTTGTACTTGGTCACAGGTTTTAGTAGTTTTGTCCATGCTGTGACTGTGTACTCTTTTCATTCTTATTTTTAATTTCTATTGTTGTGGCTTAGATCTGTAATGTTCCCCCCAAAGCTTGACGTATTTGGATGCTGTTAAGAGATGGGGCCTAGTTACAGGGGGTGGAACATTGGGGCTTCACCAGAAGGGGCGCTTTAGCTGGAAGTACCTTCTGTACCCATTGGGCTGTTGGCCAGCCGTACGCAGTTGGCTGCCTTCTGTGCCGTGTGTTTCCATCATTGCCACCCACCCATAAATGAACTGTGGCATTCTGAAACTGAGCTAAAATAAATCCTTCCTTCCTAAATTGTGAGGGTCAGGTATTTCTATCACAGAAATGGAAAAGTAACTAAAACAATATTCTAACTGTCCCTCAGGAATGGTTCACAATTTCTGATTCATTGATGATGCTCTTTCTTATTTTATATCACAGATATAAAATATAAATTTAAAATCTCCTAATCATGTATTTAAAATATATTAATATAAATTTTAAATATATTAACCATTTTATAGAAATTTTTTCCAATATCTGTAATTGGAATTCTATCATTACTCACATTTTAGGGATTTTATTTTTACTCTGAAGAACCTGTTTCTAAACAAACAAAATGCCTGATTATTGATATTTTGTAGCAATTTAACAAATTGAAAAACATGTTTTTGAGTCTGTTCAGAGAACATTTGGTGTCAAAATAGGGGAGTTGGGGATGATTTTTCATTATACATACTCTTTAAAGATGAAGCAAATATACACCTTCATTGTAACATTCTGAAAGACTTAGAATTAGTTGTTTTTTTTTCTTTTCTGCTTTTATTGGATTTTGTTTTTGTTCTTTTTAGATGAGATCTTGCTACACTGCCTGGGCTTGTCTTGAACTCAGAGCCTTAAGCAGCTCCCTCCTTATCCTTTTGAGTAGCTGGGATCACAAACACTTCACACCACACCTGGCTTTTTAAACTTCACACTAATTCCTTGAAAGACATTTTCCTTGAATAGATAATCTGGGCTAAAAAATATTACAGCCTAAATTTTTTCAAAATCTTCAGCAATCTTATAACCATATTTTGTGGAGCCAAGTACATCATGTAGTAGCTTGGCCTATTTTCCACTGCTAAAACAGCACAGTGGAGACTGAGTAACTTAGAAAGCACAGAAATTTGTTTCTTATAGTTTGGGGTACAAGCTCAAAGGCAAGAGCTTTCTCTTTGCAGGATGAGAGACAGAAAAGCCATACAGTTTGCATGAGAGAAAACAAGAGGGCTGAACTCACCAGTAAAGTAAAGCAAGCTTTTGAAATATCAGTATGTGAATTACAGAAGAAAAATGAGCAACATACAAGACGTGGATAGAACTTTTCCTCCTTGTGACTATTGGAGGGATTGTGTCAACCTGTTGAAATTGGGAAATGTCCAGGGAAGAAATTTCATGTGTGTGTTGCTACCTAAAAGTGAGGGAAGCCCCCCAACCCCATTCCAGGAGTAAAGGAAGGAAGAAGAAACATTGTTGCAACCTCTCCTTGGAAAGGCCTTGCTGGACTTGACCTGAGTCTCCAGATATGGACTAGCTCCTACCTTCACTTTACTTATCTTCATCACTGGTTTGCCTCAGTTTCCTGTCTTCTCCTTGTGTTTTGGTCAATGATCCATGGCAGGCTCACACTGGCTATCCTACAATCCTGAACTTGTGCCCTCCTGACATAT
Organism: Ctenodactylus gundi; assembly: GCA_004027205.1. Taxonomy (NCBI): domain Eukaryota; kingdom Metazoa; phylum Chordata; class Mammalia; order Rodentia; family Ctenodactylidae; genus Ctenodactylus; species Ctenodactylus gundi. Next base: position 145,458 of record PVKB01003732.1, read on the forward strand.
TTCTCAGCAGCTACTGCATCCTCCAGCTCTTGTATGTGTATGCAGACAATTTGAACTAACTTTCTCCAGAAACTTGTAAACCATCCAAATAAATCCTCTTTATCTATGTAAATTCTATTAACTCTGACCTCTCTTAGGACCCTAACCAATATACCCTAGATAGTCTATCTGAATATAAGAGCTATATGTCTTAGTTATTTATTGTCACTGTACCTAAATACTGTGCATCTGTAACTTTAGGGAGAAAAGATTTGTTTTAAGTCATAGTTTCAGAAGGTCATAATCCACTCACAGGTAAGTGGCTGGAAAATGGTGGGATCATGTTGTAGGGCCGGGGTCAGAGACAGATCTTCACACAGAACAGTACACCAAGTCCAGGAGGAAGGGCAGAACAAGCATGTACCCTTCCAGGTCAAGCCCCAAGCATCCACCCCTTCCACCTCCCAATAGTACACAGTATCCATAGGTACAGGAGGCTTTGAGGGGACACTTCATATCCAAATCACAACAGTATGTAAGAAAAAAATTAATACATTTGAAAGTGGACAGGCGCCAGATCATTGAGCACCTATAGCTAAACACACCGGACCTACTATCAATGGGTTAGCAGATGCTATTTCACTTATACCCAGGACAGGCAGTAGACCTTGTTATAGCACCATAGGGGTAGAGAACCTCTGTATAATGATCTTCCTCTTCTAATTTCCATTATAATTATAATTAAGGTCCACATTGTCATAATCAATTTAAACATCTGTCATCAAGACGGGGCAGGACACTCTTGGTTGGGATAATGAAGGACAAAGCTCTTCAGCATACGACATTGTTTGGTTTGATTAAATATATAGTTGTCTCCCTTGGTGCTTTGTGAGGTATGGCATAGTCTTTGTAAGTTACAAAAGCACAGACACATTTTATTGGCCACTGAATGGAAGTGTTTACTTAGAACAGGCCCTGGTATTAAGAGGGAGCAAAGGTACACTTCTGTCCAAGACACTTTCTATGCATTCAAGTGTGAATCACTTGGATGAAAGAAACTCATTTCCATATTTATTCTTGACTGTTTTTTCGTTCCTTTCTTTGTCTCTGTTTTTTGGTCCATGCATTATGCTTCCCACCAAGATTTCAAGGTAGTTTGCAAATCGCTAGTCTGCTTTGATCTTCTTAACTCTTATGTAATAACAGTTAAATAAAGGCCCAGAAAGAAGAGGATATTTACCTTTCTTTGAAAAGACTATGTAAACAGAGGATCTTATTAAGCATGATGAACAAAGCAGGAAGATAGGTAACTGCTGAAAAATTCTGTGATGATTTTATGGAAATGGGCAATTTGATCCTTGTTTTTTGCACATTCTCGTCTCTTTCTTTTCCCTTTGCTTTCTCTGCATCATCACAGAAATTGTACCTTGTGTAACAGATTCTGTTTCAGCCACAAGAATTATTTAATCCATGTCCCTATAACAAAAGGTGCAATGAGAAAATTTTTATTTAAAAGCTAATAAAGAGAGCAGCAATAAAAAGTTTCTGACCAACAAACAAGCAAACAAAATAGTCTAGTTATGCCCAACAAACCCATATCACTGCTATGCCTTCATGGTGACTGGAAGTAGACAAATGCTTCTCTCCCTCATTAGAAGGCCTTAATGGGAGAAATTCTACATCCAACCAAGACATGTGCTGAGTCCCTGATCTGTGCTAGGCTTTATCAGATGCTGTGCCTGCAAGATCTATTTCAGTTCTCAGAAGGACTTTACAAATTAAGTCGTGCTCTATTTAAAAAAAAATTAAACATCATTCTACCTATTTGATAGTGTGTAGGTGAGATTATGATGGAGTTGCAACATTCTTATTGTCTAGTGATGTGTCCTTAATCATGATGTGGCACAGGATGTTAATCATGTGCTTATGATGATGCTTGTGTAAACCCTGACCATGCTGCATGCTGGTCATGAATACACACACACACACACACACACACACACACACACACACACACACAATAACATATATATACACACACTACATAGTACTTGATATTGGTAATAAGAGTATTATTTATGCAGGCATTTTATACTCTTTTATTGTTATTTTAGAGTGCATTCCTTTTACTAATAAAACATTTTACTGTAAAGCCGTTTGCGGTATGTTGCTGGCAACAGCCTCTTCCATGCCCGATTTACCGATTTACATGAAGAGGCCGCATTCAGTGATTGATTTAGACCATCTTAGTTTGTGTCAACTCACTCTCCGCCATCTGAGAAATGATAAAATCACCTAACACTGCACTTCTAAGACCATAATTCTCTTGCTGAGTGACACATGACTGCATCGTCAATTACGGTTTTATACAGATGTATCAAAGGGGATATCGTGGAGAATAACTGCCAAACTTCATGTAACTAATAACTAGTATAGCTTAAACAAATTTAGATATATTTGCCTCCAAATATAAAATGACATCCAATGAACATGATTATTTTCCCAAGGCTTTTAAAATTGGGTTTATTTTCAGCTATTTTACTACTACTCAATATTTTACATTTTGGTATTTTTTAACAGACCTAGAGTGCTTTCTAAATATGGCAAACATTATCTGTCTGGCATACTTAGCTGTTTAAAGGAAGATGGCCTCTACCTTACCTTAACTCTGCTCTCATTCCCATCTTCTGTCCACTGTGTAATTTTTAGTTGTGGAAATTTGAGATTTTCTTGTCTGTTGTCATGGAAGACATTTCTTGTTGTCTTTTCAGTGTTAAAATTCTGATTACGCACTCTGTATAGATTTAAAACTTGTATCCAAAATGATAAGTAACAGCCAAAATGGAAATGTTTTCCTATTTTATTTCCTATGGTCTTAATATCCTGCCTCAACTTCAGTTCTGGGCTGGGTTGATCTGAAATTGTCTTATACCTACTGGTCAATCTCTCTGGCCACAGGACTGGCTTGAAGATGAGCATATGACTGAATCAGAACCATGGAGATAATGATGGGACCTTGGCTCAAGGAAAGATGAATTTTCCCATCTTTTGGATCAAACTTTGGAAGAGGCCTTTATTTCTTGTTCAGGATGGTGGGGTGAGGATGTTGGGTCAAAGCCACTACAGCTGTTTGTAAGCAACAAAGGAGTCCTAAAGCTGCTAGAAATATATGTGAGCAGTCTGAGGACAAACTTGACATAGGAGGGGATGGCATAGTCCAGGGCCATTAGTGACATTAATTCAGCTGCTGCAATAAGCCTAACCTGAAGCATGAACCAACAAATTCATTTCATTGTTTAACCAGAATACACTAGGGTTTTTGTCTTTTGCACTTTACTGATAACACCATCTTCTAGATTTCTCTAGAAGAACAGTTACAATATGTCAAATACATTTTTATGACTATGCTTTGTATTAAGGTAATATAAGGAAACAAAATCAATAGGATATAGATAATAGACATATGGAAATATATATATATATATATATATATATATATATATATATATATATATAAATTATATGTCAAATATGTTGCTTGTTGGAAAAGTCATGACTCCTTTTTGCTGCAGATGACACTAGTTCATCTTTGGACATACCAGAATCACTTGCCCTATGTTATTATGTGTCATTTGATAGCTGACAGTTTAGGTTCACTATAAAAAAATTTGAACAATTTGGTTGAGGTTTGGAGATTTTAGAAGTTGACAATGGAAAACCAAACTTTGCATTTTCACCATATTTTACTGTTCTGCTTGTACAAAGGAAAGAACTTGAATCAAAGTTGTGAAAAGTTGTATACAGTTTACAGTGAAATGCTGTACAAAAATGTCTGTGCCAGTTTATGAAATTTCATGGTCATTTGGATCTAAATGATGCTCTTCAGTCAGGAAGAGCCATCAATATTGACGATGACAAAATAAAGTCATTGTCCAATTCAAAGTCACAGTACATGATATGAGAAATTGCAGAAACATTGAATATCCTCATTCCAGCATTCATGAGCACAGAAGAAGCTGAGGTATACAGATGAGCTCAATATTTGGATTCCTCAAGAACTCAAAGAAGTTTATTTGGCAACATGTGTAAACATCTGTGATATGCTAGTTAAATGGGACAAAATGATCCCTTTTTTAAAAGTGGTAGATAGCTGGTGATGAGCAGTGGTTCATTTACAATGATGTGGTGTGCAAATGGTCTTGGCACCAATTTGATGATTCACCACAACCAATATTCCACAGAGAAAAGTTGTGCTGTCAGTGTGGTAGGATATTAAAGTTACCATGTTTTTCAAGCTCCTGCCAAGGAATCAAACAATCCATTCAAATGTGCACTGTTGGCAATTGCGCAGTTTGATCAATCCGTCATCCAGAAACATCCAAGCCCACCACCATAATTTCATTGCAATAGTGTGAAATCACATACAAGTTTGAGGACCTGTCAAAATTATAGATAATAGACATATCGAAGGTTGGATGGGATATGTTGCTGCCACACCCACCATACTTCCTTGACTTTGCACCTTGTTCAGTTTTTCTCCAGTACAGTGCTTCTATGAATGAGGACTTAGGAAAGTCAGTGAAAGGTAAATGAGCAAAATATCATGTCATGATTTTTCCAACAGCCCAATAGATAAACATATTTTAATAAGAAATTAGATCATGTGATTATGGGGATTGAAAAAAGTCCCATTATCTGCATCTGCAAAGCGGAATTCAGACAAATACACTGTGTAGTCTCAGTTTGAACTTGAAATTTTGAGAACCAAAGAGGCAAATAGTGTAAGTTTCAGTCCAAAGTAAGGGCAGGAGGAGGTGGAAGCAGTGTGTAAGTGAAGAGAGGCAACTCTCGCTTCCTCTGCCTTTTGCTCAATGTGGGACCCTTAAAGGATAGATGGTGCCCACCCATCTCAGTGAGGGCAGATCTTCCTAACTCAGGCTATCAGCCTATAAGCTAGTCTCTTTCGGAAATACCCTCACAGACACTCCCGGAAATTAAGTTTATCAGCTGTAGCTTTGTCAATTTTGTGCAGAAAACTAACCACCATATTTACTCATTTGGAAGGAATTCATTCATTCATATTACTCTTGTTACTAGTGGACTAGCTGAAACTAGCTGAAAAAGTAAATCTTGCTAGTTGAAATTTATTGCTGTCTTAGGGATAGTTATTTTTTTCAATAGTTTCTACTGAAAAGTATTTCTCCATAAGAATAGTAGACTTGGTAAAAATCTACATTTTTCCCCACATTTTATTGATATGTATATGAGCAAAAGCAACACAACTAACAATAGCAAAAATTTACATTTTTAAAGAGTTTCAGCTTCTGGTTAACTGAGGTTAGCTACAAATAATAATTTCAAATCTTTCATTAAGAGCCTCATGAGACAACATAATGCAATATCCTTTATTTTTGTCTAGTAATTCTTCTCTCATCTAGTGGCTGTATTTGCTGATACTGTTGGTGAATTGTTTAACCTTTTGAAACCATTTTCTGTAATTCTAGGGTGATATTTGCACATGTACTTGGCTTTCTTTATAAATAAACTATATAAAGCTTTTTCGAGAATGTTGGTAAATGTGGAAAAGCTAGAAGTTAAAGACAGACTGACATTTTTTTGCTAATTTAGAGACCATTTAAAATAATGATTGATTCTGCAGACAGATTTCAAAGCATTTGCTTGTAAACACTAACATAAAAAAAGTTTAATTTTGCCTTTTAATATCTTTCTGCCATATAAAGGATGGCATTTATTAATCACACTAGATTTTTTTAGCTAAACTAGAGGAATTGAAGTTACTGTGGGAAGAAGATTCCATTAATAAACAAGAAAAAATATGGTGGAACACACTGGCATGTTGAAGTAATTGAGATTTACAGACAAAACCATTATGAGTCGCTTCCAATTTTCAGTAAGTTTACTTAAGAAGAAAAAGAAAAATGTGTTAGGTTTTCATCAGGAGTCCTATCTGGGTGTAATAGGAATGCTTTTCCATTTTCTGGCATTTTTGAGGGAAGAGGGAAAGAATGTATCATTTATACTTTTGTGAAAACTGACAACAAAACCTGGAACATTCTAACTGGAACTATTACCTTGAACAACTTGCTTCATTTTTCACTCCGGAGTTTTCTTCAGAAAGTAATTGGAAATCACACAGAGGGAAGAGAATAGCTGAAAGACTATATTATAAACAACATCTGCAGAAGCCCTGCCACTTTTGAGAAGACAGAGGGCTGAAGAAATGAGCTCTGGCAGGGACGGGAAAGCTGCAGAGGCAGCTGGTCTTGAAAGTGAACGCAGGGTAAGATTGTCTGCTGCCCAAGTGCAGATGGGATCATCTGGCTGGCTGGCATGAGGGCGAGGAGAATGGTACTCTTGGAGCAGATGTCTTATTGCTATGGAAAAGGCAGGACTCTCCTACTTTTTTTTTTAAACAACTGGTAACTACATATCTGGTTTCATTACTGCCACATTGAAATGAGAAGAAAATGCAATTATGAACTTGGCAAGGAGGGAATGTGAAGCCAACGTGGGTTCCGCAAGGGAAGTGTGCACAGCCCCCCCCCCGCAGCAGTGGGCTCATCGTGTCACTGAAGCCCAGCTTTGCTGTACTGATAGAAACAATGGTAACACGAGGTGGTTTTGACCCTTCATAGGAGCTGAGGTGAGACTGTGGCAGCAGAGAGCCAAGGTTGTGTGCAGCCTGCAGGAGAAGAGGACTTCGCCCATTCCCGGGCTGATGGAAACCAAAACTAGCGCTATGCAGGCGGCCTGGAAGTTCCAAAGAAAGTGCGAGCTTATTGTCTAGGGCCTAAGTAAGGCAATAACACAAACAAATTTTATTTAATAAGCATACTTCAGGGTATTTTTGATTTCCAGGAACATTTTAAAGATAGCACAATTCTTGGCTGGCCGCAAGAGTTTTTCAGAGCTTCCTTGTTCTTGCTGAACTTCAGTGTGTGAAGGAAGGCACAGCAGATATATAGTAGGAAGCCTGTTGTGATTTTTTTTCATTGACCTCATAATTAGGCTGAGGTTATGAGTTTGTGGGAGAAAAAACAGAGAGCCCTTTCTTCACATTGCATCAAAAACGCATACTCTCAACACAGCTTACCATCATTGATACTGGCCTTAATCCTCTGGCTGAGTTGGTTTGCCAGGTTCCTTCCCTGTGTAGTAACTCTCCCCTCCTTTGTATTTTGTGCTCTTTAGAAGAAAGTCCTTATTCAGTCTACACTGAACGAGTGAGGAAATTCTCCTGTACTTCCTTGAGGGTAGAGCATTTACAGGCATGGTTCAAAATTCTTCTGCATACGAGAGTTCCTTTTTCTCTCACATTTATTTATCAGTCTGGGCACATGGAAATCAATTTTATATTTTGTGTAATAACAAAATACCACTTTATTCAATTTGTTGCGGCCATTGGTCATACATCCTTTTGACTCACCCCATGGAATGATTTCCTAAAAGTTCATGTTGCTTCAGCAACTATTTCAAACACAGGTTTGATTTTCTCCCACCCCAGGGCTCAGTCACCCTCAACACACTTTCTCAATGTCCACTTCCTCACAGTTCCTCAGTGTGGTCAGTCCACTCCTTTCTATAACTGACTCAAGGTGACCACCTCCTTCTGGGATGGGTTGGTAGAACCTAAAAGGCTTAACCCTGTAACCTGCATATTCTACACAAACTGCAGACATGATGCAGTGTCCACTAGTACACTGTGTGAATATACTGAACTGGTGGTGCATTCTTGCTCTAGACCTATCCCTTAGAATGCCCCTTCGAAAGCCCATTTGAATAATGTCCTGGACCTTAAAAAGGTTCTAAATTCATCAGTCCATCTTTTCCTTGCTTTCCACTTGCTAATTGAAAAAAAAATTGTCTTGTGGCCTTTTCTTCAGCCCTCATTGATCACATTGCCTACATAGTAAATGACTCGATATTTCTTTTTTTAAAGTTACCTCCTTGGTGTCTTATCAAATTGGTTCACCTGGACCTCTAGTTTTGACTACAGAGTTACATCACATAGTGATCATGGGTCAGACAAGAGTTGTACGGGCATCTTCCCCCTGCAAACAAGTTTCCTGTGAGAGGAACAGTTGTCTACGTGTTTGATGGTTAAGCAGTGGGCCATTCTTTAAGATAAAGAAATATTACATGGAAGGCACACTGTATGTTCTTATTACTACCTCCCCTGGAATCTCATTTGGGTATGACTGCTGTATGTATCCAAGAGAGAACTCAAAACAGAATTAGAGAAAACTATGGACTCCATCATTGTGTGTGTGTGTGTGTGTGTGTGTGTGTGTGTGTGTGTGTTTCTGCACATGTACTTGACAAAGTACTCATTTTTTTTTTGACACAAATGCTGTAGGCTCTGTTGTGTGCTCCTTCCCCAATCCTAAAGCAAGACATTTCTTTAAAAATTGAAATACGATCACATTGGAAAGTTATTAGAAACCAGGAGCTGGAGGCTAGGCATGCTCACTGTTTGTCATTATTTCTAGGGCCACTCAACTGACTGAGCAAAGAAATTTGTATCTATATGTAGACACATACCAAAAAGTGTTTACATGGGACCACATGTATATTAACTAAGCTAAGTATGAGTTTGCGGTGATTTGGATCTGGAGTGTTCCCCAAAGGCCTCATGTTTCTATATATATAGGAGGTGGGGTCTGGCTGGAAGGGGCGAATACTTGGGGCTTGACCTGTAGGGGCGTGTGTGAGTTCCCCCTTCCTCTCAGCTCTCTCTGTCCCACCATGTTGTAAGAATCTCTTCCCCCCAGGCAGCTCCAGTTCTAGCTGCAGCTCCACCACATGGTTCTATTATTTTTCAACCACCCACTGTGAATGGACTGATACCTTCTGAAGCTAAAAGCTACAAAAAACGTTTTCTCCCAAAGTTGTGGATGTCAGGTATTGAGTCACAGCAATGAAAAAGTAACTAAGATGGAGTTCATACTGATGAGTCACCTCTAGTTTATTAACATGTGACTCATTCTAGCATCTGCTATGCTCATCTGCAAATTCCTACTCCTACAGTGAGAAACTTGGCTCCTACCATTCACCATCCATTAGTTTGTTTAATTGATTCCAGTACACATGCACAGCAGTATCGGATTTGGTAAGTCATGTGCCCCAGAAAAACAACTCTATCAATTAAAGTATGGAATGAATGTACTGTTTCATTTCAGTTTTTTATTTTTTCCCACTATTTTTATTAATATACATATGTAATACATCATGTTTACAATGAATTTGGGTATTTCTTGCACATATGTATCATATCAGCTTTACAATCCCTTCCCATTTTTGACCCTCCCACCTCCTCCCTATCCCTTCCCCCAACTCCAGCTGTCACTTCATGTGGTTCTATACAGTATCTGTGTTTTGGGTTTTCCAAGTCGGAGAGACTATACAGTACTTAACATATTAATCTTCCGCACCTACATCATTTCACTTAAGTCACCACTCTAACTCAGCTTCCTATTCCTTGAATGGGTCGCAGTCGTCAAATATTGATGCCTGTTCTCTGAATCCAACCCATCCCTTTATTGGGATATTTACCAAAAGTTTTTTTCTGTATTTTTCTATATCTTTGTTGTTATTCATTTTCCCCCCACATTTTATTGATATGTATACATGCAAAATTCAAGGTTTACAATGAAGTTGAGCATATTGTGCACATACATATCTTGTCAAGGTGACAAGGGCTTTCCCACTCTCCTTTTGTCCCTCTCCCTACCCAACCCCCCTCCCCCCTCCCCCACCCAACTCCCCTCTTTCACTTTGTCTTTCGTTTCAAGTTCCATAGGTGTTGTGATCTGGGTCTCTCATATCAGAGAGACCATACGATGTTTCACCTTCTGCTTCTGACTCACTTCACTCAGCATGATGTTCTCAGGTTTCTTACATTTTCCTGCAAAAGCCTCCATGCTGTTGGACTTTATTGATGCATAGTATTCCATTGTGTATAAATGCCACATTTTGTGTATCCACTGGTCTGTTGATGGGTATTTTGGTGCCTTCCATATTTTTGCTGTTGTTAGTTGTGCTGCTATGAACCTGGGTATACATATATCTCTGTTATGTGTTGTTTTGGTCTCTTTTGGATATATTCCCAGGAGGGGTGTCGCTGGATCAAAGGGGATATTTATTTCTAGTCTTTTAAGAAATCTCCATACTACTTTCCAAAGTGGTTGTAGGAATTTACATTCCCAAGAGAAGTGCAGGAGGGTTCCTTTCTCCCCACAGCCACCCCAGCACTGACTTGTTGACTTGTTGATGTAGGCCATCCTCTCTGGGGTGAGGTGGTATCTTAGTGTTGTTTTGATTTGCATTTCTCTTATGGCTAGAGATGTTGAACATCTTTTCATGTATCTGTTGGCCCTGTGCATTTCTTCATGAGTGAACTGTCTCTTCATTTCATTTGCTTACTTTTCAATAGGATCCTTTATTTTGGTAGGCTTACTTTTCTTTGGATCCTTGTACATTCTAGTTATAAGCTTCTTATCTGAGAGGTTGGTGGCAAGTATTTTTTCCCAGTCTGTTAGATCTCTTTTTACAATGTTGATAGTTTTCTTTGTTGTGCAGAAACTTTTTAGTTTGACGAGATCCCGTTTGTTAATAATGGGGATCATTTCTTTTGCTCTTGGTGACTTGTCAAGAAAGTCTTTGCCTACCCTTATGTCTTTTAGAAATTTGCCTACTTTGTCTTCTAGAAGGTTTAGTGTTGTATTTTTAATGTCTATGTCTTTGATCCACTTTGATTTGACTTTGGTGCATGATGATAGGAGTGTGGCTAGATTCATTCTTCTGCATGTGGATGTCCAGTTTTCCCAGCCCCATTTGTTGAAGGGGCTGTCCTTTCTCCATTGTATGCATTTGGCCCCTTTGTCGAAGATTAAGTAATTGAGGGTATTTGGGTTTGTCTCTGCATCCTCAATTATGTTCCACTGGTCTATCTGTCTATTTTTGTGCCTGTACCAAATTGTTTTTACAATAATGGCTTTGTAGTACAGCCTGATGTCTGGAACTATAATGCCTCCTCCCTTGGTCTTGTTGCTCAGAATTGCTTTGGCTATTCTTGGTCTCTTTTGGTTCCATATGAACTTAAGAATTGTTGTTTCAAATTCTTCGAAGAAACTTGTAGGTATTTTGATAGGAATTGCTTTGAATCTATATATCAGTTTCAGTAGTATACTCATTTTGACTATATTTATTTTGCCTATCCAAGAGCAGGGGATACCTTCCTATTTTCTAGTGTCTCCTATAATTTCTTTCTTCAATGTAATGTAGTTTTCTTTATATAGGTCCTTCAGGTCCTTGGTTAGGTATAGTCCTTGTTATTTAATTTTTTGTTGAGCTATTGAGAATGGAATTGTTTTTCTGAGTTCTTGCTCAATAAGTTCATTGTTAGTGTAGAGAAAAGCTATTGATTTTTTAGTGTTAATTTTGTAGCCTGTGACTTGGCTAATTTTTTAATTATTTCTAGGAGTTCCGTAGTGGAGTTTTTAGGGTCTTCCATGTAGATAATCACATCATCTGCAAGTAAGGAGAGTTTGACCTCCTCTTTTCCAATGTAGATTCCTTTCATTTAATTTTCTTGTCTGATTGCTATGGCCAGTATTTCAAGGACTATGTTGAATAAGAGTGGTGAGAGTTGGCAGCTTTGTTGCTATTCTTAAACATGGCCTTACCCACCAGTTCACATTAGAAAATAACTACAAGCATGTAGTTCAAAAGAGTAGTAAATTTGGGAAAGAAAAAAAGACATTAAATTTCAAATGCCTTTGTACAATACTGGAAAGTACATGTTTGTATGTTCACATGGTTATTTTATGTCAATCAGTTTTCTTAGGATAAATTTTCATCAGTGACCTAATAACTGAATTGCTACAATAGAACAAAGTTAAAACTATATCACATTGCTACATTAAATGAATTTAAATCTATGTTACATAAATATAAAGTTATGAAGACAAATTTAGTTATTTCAGAACTTTTTAACTTTCATAACTTATTTACTCACATTTCACTGATTACTAACATTCTGCTAGATTTGTTTTAGAATTTTATTTGTCTATTAATGCATGTATTCATGCATTTATATTCTTAAGAAATGTTATACCAATTCCCTATATTGCATTATTAATTATTAGTTATTTTATTTGCCCACTACTATACTATTATTAGTAATAATGTTGTGGGGAGATTTCACAGATTTTATAGAAGAACTGGTACTGTTTTAAAAGTATATCAATCAGATAATTTAATTACTAATCTCTTTTTATTACATTTTCTCTTTAGATGTGACCTTTCCTCCAAGTTGTTTTGTTGCTGCTTATGTTTCTGCCTCTCAAAGAGGAAAAACTCACATTCAACATCAGAAAAGTGAATTGCTTCATTCAACAATCTTAAGACTTTATCAATTTGCTACATTAAATGGACTTAAATCTGTACCACATAAGTATGCTACAGTTAAAGCAATAGATAAATAGCTATGGTCAGTTATTTCAGATTTTTTGACTTTCATACATTGATTACTCATATTTCACTAATAATTTACATTTTGTGCTATTTGCCTTTTCCTTTTATCTATCAACTCATCCCTAATATGGTGCATGGTCTTACTTTTTCTCAGCTCATTCTCCTCTAGCTATTGTCGCTTTTTCTCTGGGGTCATTGGTGTCATTGGCCTCCCTTTCACTTTCTAAGTTTCCTTTAAATATTCTCTGCAATACTGTCTTAGTGGTTGCAAATTGCTTTAAGTTTTCTATATCATGGAATGTTTTCATTTGTCCCTCTAATTTAAAAGATAATTTTGCGGTACGCAGCAGTGTTGGTTGGCATTCATGTTCTTGTAGTGCTTGGATGAAATTGTTCCCTGCTGTCTTGGCTTTTAGAGTCTGGATTGAGAAGTCTGTAGTTATCCTGATGTGCTTATCTTTGTAAGTGACCTTCTGTTTTTCTCTTACCATTTTTAGTATTTTGTCTTTGTGTTGGGTTTCTAGTATTTTAATTTTGATGTTTCTTGATGAGGATCTCTTCTGATCAAAGTTGTTTGGTGTTCTATATGCCTGCAACAGTTCCATGTTTATTTCTTTTTTTAGATTTGGGAAATTTTCTTCCATAATATCATTAAACATGTCCTTTAAGCCTTTTGTTTTGTCCTCAATCTTCTGAACTTCCATAATTCTGAGGTTGTTTCCCTTTGAATCACCTATCAGCCATTATAATAATTCTCTTTCTGTCTTATTTACTTTGTATTCTTCATGGCCTTTATGTTACAGCTCAGTCACTCTATTTTCTAGGTCTAACATCTGAAGATGTCCAAATTGGTTGATGATCATTTCCTGTGTGTTTTTCACTTCGTGAATATTTGCATTCTGTTTTTTTATATCTCTGTTGTGTTCTTCTCTAATTTCTTGTATTGCCTTCATTATCTTCTGGTTTATTTATTCTATTGTCTCCTCTAATTGCTTTTCAAGGCTTGCTTTTAGATTAGCTATGTGTTGGTGTAGCTCTTGCACTATCTCTTTCATTTCCTGCTTTAATTCAATGTATTTCTGGGCCCAGAACTTATCATCATTTTTGCCATTTTCATCTTTGGATTCTAAAATTTCAATATCCCTGGCATCATCCTCTGGGATGTCAGGTCTTTTTGTAGAAGATTTGTTGCCACGTTTCCTCATGGTTCTGCTATTTCTGGCTGTCTCTGGTGTGCAGGAAAGAAGGGTTTGGTGAAGGCCCAGTCCTAGATGTCTCTGGAATCCTCTTGCCCAAGGGACAGACAGAGTGATGAAATTCCTGGTCCTAGATTCCTCTGGAAGCCTCTGGGGTTCAGGATTGACAGGATGATGTTATTCCCTGGAAGCCTTTGGAAGTCTCTGGCTGGGCGATGGACTTTCTGGTCCTAGATGCCTCTGGCGTGCCAGGCAGCAGTGAACCTGAAGCCACTGGCGTGTGCAGGAGAAGCAGGGTGATGATTCCCTTTTTGAGGTATCTTGTTCCCCAGGTCCACTCAGTGAAGCTATTTGTCTGTCCTGGCTTCCCTCCCCCAGATCAGGGCTCTCCACCCTCAGAGCTGCTCCTGAGCGGTTCGGGGATCAGCAGCCCTTCCCCCGCTTTTCTCCTCTCTCTGCCTCTTTTGCCAGTTTCTTCCTATGCACTGTTTAAGGGTGATCCCCCAAAGCCCTGATGTGTTCTTCTAAGCTTTGTTTTTCTCTAAAGAGCACCTTGACAATACAGGTAGGTGCACAAAATACTAAACTTCATTGTAAACCTTGTAATTTGCCTTTATACATATCAATAAAATGGTGAAAAAATTGCTCTCTTGGGGAAAAAAAGAGTTAAGTCTTGGGCTTTTTTTTGTTTGTTTCTTTCTTTTATTTTTCCCCATTTTATTGATACATATAAGTGCAAAATTTAAGGTTTACAATGAAGTTTAGCATTTTGTGCACCTACGTATCTTGTCAAGGTGACAAGGGCTTTCCCACTCTCCTTTCATCCCCCCCCCTACCCACCCCTCCCTCCCTCCCAGCCCTACCATCCTGTTTCACTTTGTTTTTCGTTTTAAATTCCATAAGAGTTGTGATCTGGGTCTTTCATACCAGAGAGACCATTCGATATTTCATCTTCTGCTTCTGACTCACTTCACTAAGCATGATGTTCTCAAGTTTCTTCCATTTTCCCGTAAAGGCCTCCATGCTGTTGGACTTTATAGATGCATAGTATTCCATTGTGTAAAAATACCACAGTTTGTGTATCCATTGGCCTGTTGATGGCTATTTTTGTGACTTCCACATTTTAGCCACTGTTAGTTGTGCTGCTATGAACATGGGTATACATATATCTCTGTTATGTGTTGCATTGGCCTCTTTTGGATATAGTTCCAGGAGGGGTGTTGCTGTGAAATGAAGAGGCAGTTCACTCACAAAGAAGTATAAGTGGAGAACAGATACATGAAAAGATGTTCAACATCTCTAGCCATAGAAGAGATGCAAATCAAAACAACGCTAAGATACCATCTCACTCCAGAGAGAATGGCCTACATCAACAAGTCAAATAGTAATCAGTGCTGGTGAGGCTGTGGGGAGAAAGGACCCCTCCTGCACTGCTGGTGGGAATGTAAATTTGTACAACCACTTGGAAAGCAGTATGGAGAGCTCTCAAAAGACTAGAAATAAATATTCTCTTTGATTTTTTTCTTTTTTAAATGGCTCCTGCTGACATCATTGCCTGTGATGGCTGCCAAGTACTGCTTCTGATCTGCACTCTTAGGGGATTTTTATGGGTGGAGCACATGTGTTTGTAGTACACACTACTCGCGGGTTCCTATTTCAGAGGCTGGGGCTGCCAGCTGCTGAAAATTGCCACTTCTGCACATCTGTGTTTACCTCAGGCTGAGGTTCTGGCTCCAGACTTTTCTCCATCTGTGGTCTGTGGATACCGGCAGCTCAGGACCATGTTGAGTTGGCTGTTGTTTTCCTCCACTTCCTATATGACTTCTGCATTTCTGACCCACCTGCAGCCTCCTGTCCGTTGATGAGGTGCTCCCACCTCCCCCAGCTCTGTCAGATGTTCTGGGCCCACTAGAGCTTTCCTCTGTCCACAGCTGCCTGCGGCTCCAGCTGTTTGCAGCTGGCCTGTGGTGGCTCCCTGGGCTGCTGCTTTTTTTTTTTTTTTTTTTTTTTTTTTTTTTTTTTTTTTTTTTTTTTTTTTTTGCTTTGCTATTGATGTTTGTTCAGAATTTCTGACCTTTCCCTGGCCTTCTTTCAGTTGTTGGGGTGCTCCTCTCGTTCCTAGCTACACTGAACATGCATTTTCTAACTAAAATCTTTTTAAGTGGGTCAATGAGGAGACCTTGTGCAGCTCTGTTGCTTGGCCACTATCTTGACCGGAAGTCTTTTCCTTTTAGTTTTTTATAAATGCTCATTTCTAATCCATGGAGTGTGTGTGTGTGTGTGTCTGTGTGTGTGTGTGTGTGTGTGTGTGTTGAACATGTCTTTTCTATTTTGGTAAGAGATTTAAGAATATAGAAAAATAACTAATGAAAAGGGTAAGTCCAGATGAGAAGTAATGGTGACTTACTTTAGAAGAAATAGGGGCAAATATATACTAAATTCTTACTAGTAGGATTTGTATAAAAGTTAGTATTATTGTTTACCAGAAACTGTTTTAAGAATCTACAATCCCGGCCTCATCCGATCTATGTGTGGGCTACACTATTACTGTTCACATTTCAGAGATGAAGATATTGAGCCACAGAAAGGTCCATCACACTGACAAGTACTGTCATGAAGAGCTCAGGCACTGGCAATCAGGCTGGAGGTCATGAACTTTTAACTAAATTTATTTTTTTCTCTTGTCTGAGGATAGCAATTTCTGTATTATTTTTTGCAAAGTACAAATATACCTTATTGTCTACTTTAGGATATTTCTAAATTCATAAGTAAACATCCCTGCCCACCAAAAGATTAAGCCATAAGAACAAAAACAGCAAGAGAAAAAAACAAACTCTACTTAAAAGTCATGATGATGAAGAAGTCTGTGTTGTATTGAATGAGAAAGCCTCTTTTCCAAGCTGCGGGCACTTGCGGACAGCAGGGGAGGGAAGAAGCAATCCGCTGTTGTGAACTTGGCTGGCTCCTGCTTCAAGGAGTGAGCTTCACACTAAGTGTTGTGTTCATAAACACAAGCAAATGGGTCCTAACCAAAAAGAAAATAATCTGACTTGCTGTAAATCCCGCTTTTTAAAAATAAAGGTGCCATCAATGCAAGATGAAACATAAATCTCCTTTTAAAAATTCTATTCAAACAATATGGAAAACATTGTTGTAGAGGAGGCTTTACTCATTTTATGTTTTTGAATCATCTTACCATGTTTCCTTTGGGAAGTCATAACAATTATCCTGCATACCAAATTTTACCATCAGAATCCAAATTTGTTTTCAAACACTGGTGTGAGCATTTGAGTGCATTTTTTGCCATTATCATGAGAAAGTAAAGAGGATCTTTTTCCCAGAGTTTCCCAGTGCTGTGAGTAGCAATCTGAAGCATCTTGACCTCCTTGTGGTCACATAGGATTTCGAATTGAATTTGAAACTCTGTGTGACACCAGATTCAGATGAATAAAATCAAGTGCTTCAAGTTGTGCGTGTCTCCCAAATTTCATATGACTAGAAGTGACAGCATCACAGGATCTTGGCTTCATGCATAGATTGATCCTTTCCGGGGTAGTAGATTTATAAGTGAACATTCTCTATGATGTTTGCTCCAACTTGGCATAAAATGGTCTCTATTACATTATAATGCAGCAAGAAGGCCCTCTGCTTTCTGGCTGCCATGGTTACAAGCAGCTTTCTTCTGCCATGCCTTTCCACTATGATATCTATGGTCTTAGAACCAGCCAACACTGGACTGAATGAACCCCTGGAAACTGAGCCACATAATCCTCTCTTTTAGCTTGTGTGTGTTGGGTGCTTTTTTTCCCAGTTGATGGGAAAGTGACTGATAAAGCCACCATAAAATCTCAGGTTTATAGAAAGGAGAGAGACTTTATTCTCTCTCTTACTATGTGATTAAACTCTGAAGCTGATGAAAGCTCATCTATTCCAAATTCCTTACTTTATGCTGAGGCCATGGGCATTTAAATAACTTTCCCCACTTCCTTTAGCTCACTGGGACAGGAAGGCTAAATTTCCTGAGCAGAAAGCTTGAGGCCACAGTAGGCTAGGTCTACAATCAGCACACAGGTTGCTCAGGTTGGAGGCCACAATCTGCACATTCCTTAGGGAAGAAATTACAGCTGATCTATTTCCCATCTTTCAGAATTTAAAATAAGGACTTCACCATCACTGCCAAAGTAAATTTAATATAAGCCTTTTCTGTTTGTACTACACTCGAGTAGTAAATTAGGGGTACATTAGTACCTCCTTCTCTCTCTAAAGTTATTTAGAAACACTTGCCTATGTATGGCCTGAGTGTCACTAGGAAACATGGTCACTCTCTGTTACCTTCTTTTTTCTAGGAGGACTCTCCTTGCTTCTGGATATAGGGAAATTAATTGGCCTGTGATGAGCTCACAATGTTGTCATGTACTATAGATAGCCTTGTTCTGAATGTTCAGTATGTTATTTTTAAATGCCATAATTATTTTGGAGTAGTTGTTATGCAACTATTTTGGAGTATGTTGGGAAGGCTGCATTATTTTCTTTTTATTCCCATTTTATTGATATGTATAAATGCAAAATTTAAGGTTTACGTTGGTCTTGAGCATTTTGCGCACATACATATCTAGTCGAGGTAAGAAGACCTTCCCTGCTCTCCTTTCGACCCTCTCTAAACACCCCCCGACCTCCCTCCATTCCCTTTATTTTTCACTTTAAGTTCTGTGAGATAATTGTAATCTGAGATCCGGGTTTCTCATATCAGAGAGACCATCCGATGTTTCACCTTCTGCTTCTGACTCACTTCACTAAGCATGATATTCTCAAGTTTCTTCCATTTGCCTGCAAAAAGCCTCCACACTGTCGGACTTTACAGATGCATAGTATTCCATTGTGTATAAATACCACAGTTTGTGTATCCATTGGTCTGTTGATGGGTATTTTGGTGTCTTCCATATTTTAGCTATTGTTAGTTGTACACATGGGTATACATATATCTCTGTTGTCTTAGTTACTTTTTCGTTGCTGTGACTCAATACTTGACATGCACAAATTTAGGAAAGTAGAGGTTTATTTTAGCTTATAGTTTCAAATGGTCACAGTCCATTCAGGGGTAGCTGGCAGCAATTGAAATACATGGCAAAGGCAGAGGTGGAGGCAGCTTCTCAGGACATCACCCACAGTCAGGCAAGTGAGACTCACCAAGACTAGTCCAAGTCCCAGTCTTAGTCTCTCCTGCATCTGCTTATTGAAGGTGTGGCCACTGTACACCCTTAGTCTTAAGTCACATGCCTTTAGTCTTAAGCCACATGCCTTTAGTCTTAACTCACACACCCTTAGTCTTAACTCACAGGCCGGTAGTCCCAACAACCGCAATCCACCCCTCCAGGCCAGACCCAAATCCACCAACATTACATGGCTCCATAGACAATCCATAACATTAAAATACATGAGGCTTTTGGGGGACACTCCAGATCCTAACCACCACATCCGTTATGTGTTGTTTTTAACTCTTTTGGGAATATTCCCAGGAGAGGTATCGCTGGATCAAAGGGGATATTTATTTCCAATCTTTTGAGAAACCTCCATACTGCTTTCTATAGTGATTGCACCAATTTACATTCCGACCATTAGTGCAGGAGGGTTCCTTTCTCCCCACAACGTTGCCAGCACTGACTGCTATTTGAGTTATTGATATATGCCTATCTCTCTGGAGTTAGATGGTATCTTAGCATTGTTTTGATTTGCTTTTCTCTCATGGCTAGGGATGTTGAACATCTTTTCATGTATTTCTTGGCCACATGAACTTTTTCCTGAGTGAACTGCCTCTTCATTTCATTTGCCTATTTTTTCAATAGGATCCTTGATTTTCGGGGGCTCACTTTTCTTCAGTTCCCTGTATATTCTGGTTAACAATCTCCCATCTGAGGTGTTGGTGGTGAATAATTTTTCCCAGTCTGTTGGTTCTCTTTTTACAGTGTTGATAATTTCCTTTGCTGTGCAGAAACTTTTCAATTTGACATGATCCCATATGTTGATAATGGGGACAATTTCTTTTGCTTTTGGTGTCTTATTGAGAAAGTCTTTTCCTACCCCTATGTCTTTTAGATATTTTCCTAATTTGTCTTCTAGAAGGTTCAGTGTTCCACTTTTAAGGTCTAGGTCTTTGATCCACTTTGATTTGATTTTGGTTCATGGAGACAGGTGTGTGACTAGATTCATTCTTGTGCATGTGGCTGTCCAGTTTTCCCAGCACCATTTGTTGAACAGGCTGTCCTTTTTCAAGTGTATGCTTTTGGCTCCTTTATTAAGTATTTGAGGGTATTTGCGTTTGTCTCTGAATCCTCAATTCTGTTCCACTGGTCTATCCGTCTGTTTTTATGCCAGTACCAAATTGTTTTTATGACTATTGCTATATAGTAGAGCCAGATGTCTGCTATTGTAAGTCTCTTGCCTTGGTCTTGTTACTCACGATTGCTTTGGCTATTCTTGGTCTCTTTTGGCTCCATATGAATTTGAGGATTATCGTTTCAAGTTCTTTGAAAAAATTTGCTGGTATTTTGATAGGAATTGCATTGAACCTACATATCAGTTTTGGTCGTATAATCATTTTGACTATATTTATTCTGCTTATCCAAGAACAGAGTATGCCATTCCATTTTCTGATGTCACCTATAACTTCTTTTTAAAATGTAATGTAGTTTTCTTTATATAGGTCCTTCACTTCCTTGGTTAGGTATACTCCTAGGTGTTATAATTTTTTGCTGTGCTATTGAGAATGGAATTGTTTTTCTGAGTTCTTTCTCAGTAAGTTCACTGTTAGTGTAGAAAAAAGCTATTGCTTTCTTAGTGTTGATTTTGTAGCCTGCAATTGGCTAAATTTAAAAAATATTTCCAAGAGTTTCATAGTGGAGTTTTTGGGGTCTTCACTGAAGATAATCATATCATCTGTGAATAAGGATAGTTTGACTTCCTCCTTTCCGATGCAGATTCCCTTTATTTCACTTTCTTGTCTGATTGCTATGGCAATTTTTTCAAGATTATGTTGAATAAGAGTAGTGAAAGTGGGCAACCTTGTAGTGTTCCTGATTTGAGAGGGAATGATTTCAATTTTTCTCTATCTACTATGATATTTGAAGTAGGTTTAGCATATATGGCTTGTATAAGTTTAAGGTCGGACCCTTCTTTATCTGTTTTTCTCAGATTTTTTATCATGTAAGGGTGCTGGATTTTATCAACAGCTTTTTCTGCATGAATTGAGATGATCATGTGATTTTTGTTTTCGCTTTTGTTGAGATGGCGTACATTGATTGATTTTCATATGTTGAACCAGCCTTGCATCTCAGGGATGAAGCCCACTTGATCATGGTGTATGATATTTCTGATTATTGTTACATTCTATTTGCCAGAATCTTATTAAGAATTTTTGCATCTATATTCACCAAATATATTGGTCTATAATTTTCTTTTCTAGTTAAGTCTTTTTCTGGTTTTGGGACTATGGTGATGCAAGAAATGACTTTGGTAGTGTTTCTTCTTTTTCTAGTTTATGAAACAGTTTGAGGAGGATTGGAGTTAGTTCTTCCCTGAAGTACTGAAAAAATTCTGCTGTGAATTCATCTCGTCCTGGGCTTTCTTTTTGTAGGCAGAACTTTAGTTACTGCTTCAATTTCTGTGTGCATAATATGGTTGTTCAAGATTTTATATCTTCCTCATTTAATTTTGGTATTTTATATGTATCTAGGAAGTCATGCATTTCTTCCCAATTCTCTATCTTGTTATAATATAGGTGTTCAAAATAATTTCTATTAATATTCTGAATTTCTGCAGAGTCTGTTGTGATTTCACCCTTTTCATTTTTAAGTGTGCCAATTTGTACTTTTTCTTTCTTTCTCTTGGTGAGTATAGCTAGAGGTTTGTCTAGCTTGTTAATTCTTTCAAAGAACCTGCTCTCTGACTCATTATTCTTTTTTACTGTCTTTTTAATTTCAATTTTATTAATTTTAGATCTTGTCTTTATAATATCTTCTCTTTTACTGCCTTTTGGGTTAAGTTGTTCTTGTTTCTCTAGGTCCTTAGGGTGCATCAGTATTGTGTTTATTTGTGACTGTTCTGTTTTTTTGATGTGTGCATTAATGGCTATGAATTTCCCTCTAAGTACTGCTTTCATTGTGTCCCAAAGATTTTGATATGATGTACTTCCATTGTCATTTAATTCTGTGAAGGTTTTTATTTCTTCTCTGGTATTTTATGTGATCTGCTGTTTGGTCAGTAATAACTTGTTAGGTCTCCATTTATTTGTGTATTTTCTTCTGTTTCTGCTGCTGTTAAGTTCCAATTTTATTCCACTATAGCCTGAGAGTATACGAGGAATTATTTCTCTCCCTTTGTATTTATTTAAACATGACTTATGGCCTAGAATGTGGTCTATTTTAGGAAATATTTCATGTGCTGTTGAGAAGAACGTGTAATCAGTTGATGTTGGGTAGAAAATTCTGTAAACATCTGTTATGCCCAAGTTTTTTATAGCATCATTCAACATTTGTATATCTATGTGCATTTTTTGTCTGGTTGAGCTATCTATTTGTGATAGTGGGGTTTTAAAGTCCCCTACTATAATTTTATTGGGGCCTATATGTCCTTTCAGCTCTAATAATTTTTGGTTTACATAATTGGGTGCTCTAGAGTTGGGGGCATATATCTTGATAATCGTAATTTCTTCCTGTTCTAGTGTTTCTTTAACCAGTATATAGTGGCCATCTAGGTCTCTCTTCACCTGTTTTGTTTTGAAATCTGATGAGTCTGATACTAATATAGCGACCACTGCTTGCTTCCTGGGACCTGTTGCATGAAATATTGAATTTTCTTCTTTTATCTTAAGTCTATGAGTTTCCTTGTGGGTGAAGTGTGTCTCTCGTAGGCAGCAAATTGTGGGTTTCTGTGTTTTGATCCAGTCAGCTAGTCTATG
Organism: Ctenodactylus gundi; assembly: GCA_004027205.1. Lineage (NCBI taxonomy): Eukaryota > Metazoa > Chordata > Mammalia > Rodentia > Ctenodactylidae > Ctenodactylus > Ctenodactylus gundi. Next base: position 168,081 of record PVKB01003732.1, read on the forward strand.
TCTTTTGATAGGTGAGTTGAGGCCATTCATATTTAGAGTAATTATTGAGGTATATTTGGTATGTCCTGCTATCATTGTAGTTTTTCAACATTGTTTACTGACCTTCCTTTTTTCTCAGCTCATTCCCCTCTAGCTGTTTTCTCTTTTTCTATGGGGTCACTAGTTTCATTGGCCTCCGTTTCTGTAACTAAGTTTCCTTTAGAAATTCTCTACAGTGCTGTCTTAGTGGCTGCAAATTTCTTTAGGCTTTCTATATGACAAAAAGTTTTAATTTCTTCCTCTAATTTAAATTATAGTTTTGCTGGATATAGTCATCTTGATTGGTATTTGTGTTCTCTTAGTGTTTGGATGACATTGCTCCATGATCTCCTGGCTTTTAGAGTCTGGGTTGAGAAGCCTGCAGTTATCCTGATGGGCTTACCATTGTAGGTCACCTTCTGCTCTTCTCTTACCGCTTTCAGTATTCTCTCTTTGTGTTGGGTTTCTAGTACTTTAATCATTGTGTGTTGTGGTGAGGTTCTCTTCTGATCAAAGCTGTTTGGTGTTCTATATGCCTGCAGTAGTTCCATGTTCATTTCTCTTCTTAGACTTGGCAATTTTTTTTCCCTATAATTTCAATGAACATGACTTTTAAGCCTTCTGTTTAGTCCTCTGTCTTCTCCTGGACTCCCATAATTCTGAGATTGTTTCTCTTTGAATCATCTATTGGCCACTGTAATGATTCACTTTCTTTGTTCTTTACTTTGTCTTCTTTATGGTCTTTCTGTTCCTGCTCCTTCATTTTTGTCTTCCAGGTCTGATATTCTATTCTGAAAATGTTCAAAATGGTTGTTTATTATTTCCTGTGTGTTTTTCACTTCTTGAGTATCTGCATTCATTTTTTATGTCTCTGTTGTGTTGTTCTCTAATTTCTTGTATTATCTTCATTATCTTCTGGTTTATATCTCCTTTGTTCTCCTCAAATTGCTTTTGAATATTTGCTTTAAGCTTAGCTGTGTCTTGACATAACTCTTACACAATCTGTTTCATTTCCTGCTTTAATTCAATGTATTTCTGGGCCCACAAGTTACCATCATTTTTGGCATTTTCATCTTTGGATTCTGCAATCTCAGTATCTCTGGTATCATTTTCTGGGGTTCAGGTCTTTTGTAAGAGATTTATTTCCACGTTTCCTCATGGTTCTGCTTTCTCTGGATGTCTCTGCTTGTCTGTATCTGATATGTAGGAAAGCAGGGTTCAGCAAAGGCCCAGTCCTACTTGGCTCTGGATACCTCTGGGGCTCTAGACTAATGGGGTAACTTAATTCCTTGGAAGCCTCTAGAATCATCTGGGAGTCTCTGAATCATGGTAGGGAGCTTGAACACCCCTGGCACTGGTGGAGAGTTGGGACTGGGGGTGCGAACCCGGCTCTCAGAAGAGAGTGAGGGGCCAGCTACAGTCACTTGGGACTTCTTTGCCACCAGTACAGAGTGGAGCTGAGGGGCACCAATTCTGGTTTCAGAACTCCCCTGGATTTCCCCTAGCACTGGCAGAGAGTAAAGGGGTAGGAACTCAGGCTGAGAGACAGGGCGGGTGGGAAAGGGGGAGGGTGCAGAGCTCAACTAGAACTCCCCAGTGCTGGTGGAGAGTGGAGCAAGGGGTGAAAACTCAGGCTGAGAGAGGAAGGGGAGAGTGCATTATTTTCTTAATAGAATTATTTTTTGAGACTTCTTAACTGCAGTTTATTTCTGGTAAAAATATGAAGAAAAAAAGTACAAAGAAAGAATCTGAAATTACTGCTTTTCTGTCTTTTCCTTAAATCTCCAAAAGAATGAATATCTCTCTGACAGCTAAATTCTGCAGAGAGCTTTATTTTAATGTGAAAAGATAGGGACAGAAGACAAGCCCTTGGGCTTTTAACTTGTTAATCATTAAAACTGTGATTTGTGTTTTCTTCTGAAGCACACAAGGACTTATAAGCTGATTTCACCAAAATAAAATAAAACAAAATAAAATAAAGGAAATAACTCTTAGATCTACAAACGCTCAATAAATAACTAAAAGTAGAAGAAAACTGAATCTTCATTTTGTGTCTAACTTTTATTACAAAATCTTTTGGTCATATGCATGTTAATCATTTGGAGAGTGTTCATTTAAAAACTGGCAATTCAAAGTTGATTTGCTTTAAATTTATCCCGCCTATCTCATCTCTCTTAAGGGTCGAGGACCCCCAAAATATAAAATTAATGGTGAGCATCCTAAATTTTGCATTCTCTGTTCTAAACCTATGCTCATTTTGGCTTCCAGAACAGCCTCTGTAGGCCTGAGACTTTCCCAAGCAGAAACAATTATCTCAAAGAAACCAAAGTCCTCTTGGAGAGACAGAGACTTCTCTGGAGCCAACTTGCCAAATCAGAGCTGAGAGCATGGTGACCCAGTCCACTGTACAGAAAGGACTCCTGGAAAAAGCTCTGTTTCTTCTGTTAGGACCATCTGATCTCCATCAGAGGTGTGCTCCTGTTGGGTCCTCAGGCTGAAGTTTCTTCCCACTTTCTCCTATTTTCCAACTTTGTCTAATATCATTGATGTGTCCTAAAATGTTTTCCTGCAACAAGATGTCAAGAAGCTGTCAGGGCCAAGTTCAGGGCCCTATTTCCTCTTTCAAAGATTTTCCTGGACCCTGTCAGGTAAAAAAGATAACAAAAATTATAACTTTGATCATCAGTATTTTGCCTTCTGAATTCTGAAACTTAGGGCTTGTATGTCCTGAGCTAAAGAATGCTGAAAATTTGTTATTTGACACTGGAGAGGAGGAAAATAATTTCCTCTCTGCTTTTTGTGGCTACTTAAGTTTTATAACAAATTACCAAAAGCCTCCCCAGATCTCTCATAACATGTATGCCTCCTATAAACAAGAGAGAAATGCAAATGCAAAAGAAAGATTAGATCTCTTGAGTAAAGTGCAAGAAAAAGAGCTTTAGGCTTCATCACTTTCCTTGTCTGAAGCAAGACAGGGAAAGGGCCAATTAGGAAGAGATGGCTTTTAGATAGAAAAGGGGTGAACTTTTGAGAAAGGGGCAGACATAGACACTTTTTCCCAAAGCCCCATGGTTCTAATGTATTACAAAATTTGGACAGGTATTTAAAAAGTTAAATTTTACGTCATGTGAATTTTTTATACCACAATAAAATTACTTAAAAAACACTGGTAAATCAGATTTATACAAAATAAAAGGAGAAATGGTTCAGAAGGTGAAAAGTTTATTGTGCAGATCAAAGTTAATGCTTTCTCAATTGTTTAAGATTTTCTGCTGATTTATTGTAATTCTTCTGTTCTTGGTGTAGAGAAGGAGAATCTGCTACAAATGGAGATTTTTTTATAGATGCAAATTTCTCTCACTGAAAAGACATCTTCCCAGAGCTACTTCTCTGTCTACTCCTTTTCAAAATAACAAGCTTCAAATAATCTTTATATCTAAGGAACATGCATTAGGTGACATGTTTAAAGATGGTACATCCTGAGCTCAACCAGCATTTACTGGACATTAATATCGTCAAGGAAAGCAAACAAACAAAAGAAAGTAGCATCGTGGATATTCATCTCTGAAACTCTTCTTGCATGTTGTCAGACATTCCTTCTCAGATCCTCTTTTTTGGAGGGATTTGTTAACTGTTTTTTTCTCAGACCAGAAGCACTAGCATTTTTTTTTTTTTTATAATGTTTTACTGAACCAGCCTGATTTTGCCCACCATACGCTATGGCAATTGTCGAAGTAGTGAGTTCTGCAATAAACACAAGCTCACTCAAGGGAGGGTCAAGTGTAAGGAGGTAGAAGACTTCCTCAATGAAAAATGGGCTTAATAGTATTAAGAGATAAATAACCAGGGTTATGTGAGGTATGGAAAAAGTGATCAAAGGCAAGGAAAAGTAATCAGGGGTCTGTGCATCATCACACTTCATGGCTTTTTATAGGATGGATACAAGTTCAGAAAATGGCCACAGTAGAGTGATCTGTGGGCAGCACTTTTAACCTTCTTATGTCAAATTATCACCATCAGACCCTTGTGCAGGCCCACAAAAAGAAGTCAATCGCTTCAACCGCTTTGAACTAGACAAGATTGTCACCAAATCCCTCAAATAACAACATGAACAATCCTTACCAAGGTGACCATACATTAGAAACATTACCTATGGTACAGCCTGGAAGGATCAATTACTGTAGTGGCAACCAGGACTATGGCATTTTGTCTTATTCCTTTATTCTAGATTAGATCTATTTGGCAAACTTCCTCTTGTAAATCTGTTCTTTTGCCTCTTTATTAAGCATTGCAAACTTAAAACAAAATAACTGTCTTTAGATGGTTGAGATACTAATTGCCCGAGTCAGCTCATGCAGGAAAAAGACCACCCCCGCCCCAGAATGCTGACTCTAAGACCTCTTAAGACCTGTCAATCACTAATTTTTGTTCATTTTTTCAGAACCTGATGATCCTCAGATAATACGACAGTGTGGACCACAGACTTGTTAGTTCTATTTTTCCATTAAAAGTGGAATAATGTTTAACTTGCAGGGAAATAATGTGTTTGTCTAAAGTATTATAGGGAGCAGACAAGAAGGTGATGGTCCTTGTTATTGCAAAAATATTCAGCCAAGAAAAAGGAAGCCCCCTTCTGAGTGATGCAGGGCATTGTGATGTGTGCCTTGGCATGCAGCCTTCCTCTGGTTACCCGGCCACTTTCCTTCCTTCCCCAGGAAAGTCTTTCTATGTACTATGTTCCCTAAGATAGGGCTGTGAGACAGCAGCCTCCCCCATTTTTTATTTCATTTCCACCAAGTGATACATTTGATATTGGCTTTCAAGCAAAAAGCAGACGGACTTGGGCTCAGTGATATCACATTGTTCTTTAATTAACTCCCACAATTAGCAATGAAAGAGGGGAAGTAGAAGCAAAAGAAGCTAGAAAGTTTATTCTGGTTAAGAAAGTAACTAGTAACTAGTTTCTAAAAATGCATAACATACTGAGAACTGAATAGTTATGAATCAAACCAGGTTTTGAAGTTCTCAGTATGTTTTTGGTACTTATAAACATTTACCTTGGCAAATTTTCCCCCTAGTGATGCTTACAATACATATTTCTTAATTTTGTTGTTGTTCTTTCTTCATACATTTCTCTTCTCCTGTGTTCTCTGTCTTAAAAGTGAAAAAAATGGGTCAAGCAAGTCAACTCTACCAGAAATAAATTGAAGCCCTGGTATAAATCATGTGGATAATATATAAAGTAAAATATGCAACTTAGCTATAAGTAACACATGAAAAAATACCTTGAAAAAAACTAAAATCATCTAAATGTAAAAACTGAAATTATGTAAGTGTCCGAATTATAGTTAAATGAAACATGGCATACACACAAACAGAAGAACTCCAAGCAAACAAATAACCAGGCTTTCAAAGGATATTTATCTATTATTTATACTTATTTATGTAATCCAGGCTGCTCCTGAACTCATTATGTAGCCCAGGCGGGCCTTGAACTCACAGTAGTCCTCCTGCCTCAGCCTCCTGAGTGCTGGGATTACAGGTGTGTGCCATCACACCTGGTTTATGTGTGCTGGGGAATTGAACCCAGGGCCTTACACTCACTATGCAAGTACTGTAATTGCTAAACTACATCCTCAGCCCTCAGAGAATATTTAATGACATAGGTATATGAGAATCAGTTGTGCTAAAATATAGGTCAGTTTTAAGGATGGCTGTATTTGTGCTGCTGCTGGTAGTTTTAATTCTTCACATTTTTTTTTCTTTTAAAGGACCAGGTCTGCATAATGACTTTTACATGCCTTTATTAGAAAAAAATTCCTCAATGTTATATATATATATATATATATATATATATATATATATATATGCAATACATAATGTTTCCATTGAACTTGAGTATTTGTGCACATATTTATCTGTCAAAATTATAATTCCTTCCCCTTTTTGACCCTCCCACAATTCTTCCCTCTGCCCTAACTCCCACTATCAGCCTCATTTGGCTCTTTAAAAAAAAAAACAACAACATATCATCTCCCTTTCTCCTTCACCCTCTCACCTCCCTTTTCCTTCTGTCTCCAAAAAGTCCATATTCTTAACTCCTTCCATGTCTCTTATACTTTTTAATGGTTTGGTTTTTCTCATGTTAGAGAAAGCCGAAAGCCTATACTGTGCAATTTTCTGGGTCTGATTTATTTTTCTGAGCATCATGATCTCAAGGTGCATCCATTTTTCTAATATTGACTCAAATGTACCATTGTTGATGGCACAGTAATACTTCACTATGGTGTGTGTGTGTGTGTGTGTGTGTGTGTGTGTGTGTGTGTGTACCACATCTTTATCCAGTCATATGTACTCTGGCATATTGGCTTTTTCCAAGATTTGGCTATTATCAATGGTGCTGCTATACAAAAGACATTCAGGTCATCATTACATCAATCAGATTTTTTAAGCTAAATTACATCAGAGACCAAATAAATGAACTGCTACATTAAAAGAACTTAAGTCTATCTTTCAAAAGTATATAACACAGCAATAGATACAATGACATAATGAGTTATTTCAGAATATTTCAAGAGTTTGTTCCCAAAGACGAGCAGAAAGAAACAAGTAAGATTGTAAATTTAGTTACGGAGCATAAAATTGAGACAAACTTTAAGAGCCACAGGTTGGACTAATAGCCAAGCGAGCTCTTAGCCAATGGCCTATGGCTGTGTGATCTTTTATATTTACCACTCAGTGACAACTTCAGGGAAAAGACCTCAAGAACCACTTATTTACCTATTCTTACTATTTCCAGAACTAATAATATTCCAAATCAAAACCACTGCCTTCTGCCACTCCATCCCCAGCTAAATATACACATCATACACATCAGAAAAGTGTCACAGAGTAAGATTTTATAATAATTCCTTATGTTGAACATAATTATTATGTTTTGCAACTAATATGATAACAAAAATAATAATTTTGAGAGGAAGTTTCACATATTAGAAGAGAAATCTGGTACTATTTTAGTGGAATACCAATCACATGATTATGTCTTTTTTTTTTACACTTTCTCTTTAGATGTTTCCTTTCCTCCATGTTCTTTGATGTTGCTTGTCTCTATGTCTCTCTCAAGGATTCCTTCAAGTATTTTTTGTAATTCTGAAGTAGTGGTTCATATTTATTTAGGAATTCTTGGTCATGAAAAATTTTTACTTCACCTCCAATTTTCAGAGATAATTTCATTGGATACAACTACCTGGAGTGATACTTACTGTCTTTTGAGGCTTGAAAGATTTTTACTTGAGGCTCTCCTGGCCTTTAAAATTTACATAAAGAAATCTGCAGTAACTTGAATGAGTTTATCTTGGTAAAATATTGCTGTTTTTATCTTGCTTCTTTTAATATTCTCTATGTTGTATTTCTGAGGTTTTGATTAAGATGTGCCATGGTGAATCTCATTGCTGGTTAAGGTTATTTGGTGTTCTGTAAGCTTCTTGTACATGAAAATTAATTTCTCTTCCTAGATTTGGGAAACTTTCTTGCATAATTTCAGTGAATAAATTCTTTGTACCTTCAGTGTTGTTTTCTTCTCTTTCTCCCACATCTATAATTCTGAGATTGGTTCTTTTTGAATCATCCATCACCAATAGTATCCCACTATTTTGCTCATTTCTCATTTTGGAGTCATGCCTGATCATAGCATTTGTTTCCTCAGCCTTGTCTTCAAGGTCTAAAATTCTGTCCTCACAATGCTTGAGTTGACTTCCCCTGCTTTAAAATGCATTTTTCATAACCTAGGTTTCAGCTAGATTTTTTTCCAAAATTTTCACTTCTTTCTCAACATGTTCCTTGATATCTTGCATTTCCTTATTTACCTCGGCCTTACCTTTGTGGATTCTATATACTTAGTAAGCTTTATCTGCATTAGGACCACTATTTGTTTACTAAGTTCTTTAAGCTCACTGATCATTGCTTGCATTTCTTCGAGAATATCTTGTTTGAACTGGCTGTTTGAGTCATATCTTTGCTTAATGACTTTCTTCCCTATGTGTTATATTACTTCAGGGCCCCTGACATTAATTTCTGGGGTACCTGGCATTTCTGTTGGTGTACCATGGCCTGTCTTCTTTCCATGTTTCCGTTGTTGAGGGACTTCACTTTAAAGGCCTAGCTGAGAGGTTTCTTTGCATGGGTATGAAGTTGTGTTGGGGAGCTCAAATTTCTCTGAGTTTTGTGCTGGGAGTAGGCAGTGAGGGAGAACTTAACAGGCTGATGGCCTCTGAGGTGCCTTGTTTACACCCAGTCCCCTCAACAAAGCTTTCCAGCCTGTCCTGGCTTCCCTCCCCTGAGGGCAGGGCTCTCCACCTTCACAGGTGTTCGCATTACACCTAAGCCATTCAAGGGTCGGTGGCATCTTTTCTCTCCTCTCTGCAACCATCTCTTGTGCCAGTTTCCTCCTAGGCACTGTTTAAGTAAGGGTGACCCCAAAAACCTTGATGTGCTCTTCTGAGCCTACTTTTACTCTGAACAGTTCAATCTCAGGCTTTTTTTCTTTCTTTCTTTCTTTTTTTTAATAACTTCTGTTTACTGTTACGGTTGCTGAGAGCTGTTTCTGAGATAGGTTCCAGGAAGCTTTTTCTAGGGGAAGTTTTTATTGCTTTTATAGTTTACACTATCCTCAGGCTTGTTTTTGGAGGCTGGGACTATTAGCTGCTGTCAACTCCCTCTGAAAGCTCTGCACTTACCTTGGTCAGAAATTCCGGGCTCGGGTGGGTTTTTCTGTCTCTAAGGATGCAGGTGGTTCAGTCAGCCTGGGCTGCTTCCTGGGCTTCTGATTTCTCCACACAAGTCTTTGGGATTTCTGATTACCTTGTGGCTTCCTTTCAATTATTGGGTGTTCCTTTCTCTCCTAGCTAAATTGAACAGGCAGCTTTTAGTTATAATCTCAACTTCTTAAGTGAGTCCATGAGGAGGCATTACATAGCTGTGTTATTCAGCCACTATCTTGAGTGGAAGTCTCTAATTCTTCATAATTTTTATCTCTACTAATGATCACAAGTAATTAAAGTAAATATTAAATATTTTATTATCTTTAAAAAGGTTTAAGTCTGGACATCGTGGCAAATGCCTGTAATCCCAGCATTGTGGAAAGCTAAGGCAGGAAGATCCCAAGTTAAAGCCCAGCTTGGGAAACTGAGTAACTAGTAAAAACACTTTCTCAAAAATAAATATAAATAAATAAATAAATAAATAAAGGCAGTTGGAGCTGGGATTGTAGATTAGTGTGGGAGACCTAAATTCAATCTCTCATGCTACAATAAACAAACAAGCAAACAGATTTCAGAGGTTACTTGTGAGAATGCATAGTTCAAGCACCTGTCAGGAGCAGTGGTTGGGTAGATAACACTGGGGACAGTTTCTGATGCTGAACTGATTGATCTGTCAACATCTCAGTGATTCTCAAGCCTTTATTTCAAATTCTTTCCACATTTACTCTGTGAGTGCTGGAACCAGGGAGGATTTGGTTGTTTTGTTTTGTTTTGTTTTGTTTTCCAGCCATAGAGGTGTACTCGTGACTAACAATCTCTTCTCCCCTTCCCTACCTTGGCTGGCCCATGTTGACCATAGCATACTGTGCCTTTTCCCTGCATGGGGTCCAAAACTGTTTTAGTCATGGTGTGGTTCTTGCTCATGTCTACATCCTGTAGAATTTCCTAGAATCTACGCATCTCATATCCTGAATCTCATTCTCCACTTGACCACCAACTCGCCTCTGCTTGAATTCATAAGCTCTATTGTACAAAGGAATAACAATCTAATGTAAATGGAGTTTTGTGATGACTTTTCTTCTTTTTAATCTACTCAGAGCAACTTCCAAATAGCAGGCATTAACTGTTTAAGGCACACAGGAAAGTCTCCTGAGAAGCTATATGTTTCTCTTTGAGAAAATACTGGTCTAGTTTGGGCTGTGCAGCTATTTTGCAAGAGTCCTGGACATGTGAACAAGGCACAGAGAGATTGATAGAGTTGGAGAAAACAAATTTGTCTCAGGCATCTCATGACATTTAGGAGAAAATGAACAAGCCTGGCTCCCAGCACACAGAGCCAGAGAGATAGGATTTCAGCCAGTGTTCAGCTCCCAGGAAGTGGTCTGTGGCATCACCATTGGTGCATCATGCACCTCACATATCCCCTCCTCTGGCTTTGTGCCTCTTGCTTTCCTCCCAGTTCTAGTTCTCCTGCTTCCCGGAGAAAATGTTCAAGGGGGACCACTGGGCAAACGTCCCCTCCCATATTGTGGCTTCCTCAGAGGAGAGATCTTCACCTTTCATTTTTCTGTGACACCAAAGGGCAAAGATTCAAGTAAGTATTTGAAATGCAAGCCAAGTTCTTGTTCATCTTTCAGGACACAAAGACCTTGCCAGAAGTGAGACCCTGACTAGACCTGGGATAACTGAAGGTAGAAAGTGGCTCAAACCCCATAATCTCATCTCTCAAAAGAGGCAGGAATGGACCTACTCCCTCTTATCTCAGGCCCAGAACAGCCTGCAGCTCAGGTTTCATCCTACCCAAATTCCTAATTTTCCCGTTTCCAGACCCTCACCGGAAATAACGTGGTCAGGTTTCAAAAGATTTGCCATGCAAATTAAGTGACTTTCAGACTCCAAAATCCCCCTAATCAATGAATGACCTTGACTGACCTTCCTCCCTTCAACTGCTTATAAGCCTGGTCCCCACGGACAGACAATGAACAGCTGTTAACACTGATTCAGGCTCCTTGATGTTATTCTGTGACACTCGTGGTACTCACGGTAGCTTGAGACCCTGCTCCTCCAGACTTTGCTGATTCCTTATTGCTGATGGTCATTGGTGGCCAGAGACCCCAGAGACCCCAACAGTCAGAGGTGACAATGTCAGGGGTGAGGCTGGTCTCTATAGGACTAGACATGAGTGAAGATGGGTGGATGCCAGCTGAAATGTCTACACCTGCCCACTAAACCAGACTCAGTGTCACCTGAGCAGAGGGTTGTTGATAAGTAGAAGATAGCAAAAATAATCTAACGTTAAAAATGTTTATTATTTCTTTCTTGGAGCCTTCCACATATAGAAGACAGTGATAAGAATTTTTCATATTACCTTGTTTAATCCCCACAAAGATCTTATATGGCCGCTGATGGCTCAGGTAAGAGACCCCATAACACAATTGATCTCTCTTCCTTTTGCGTTGGGGAACACAGCCTTCCTTCTGACTCTTCTTTGTGTGTGAGGTATCAAATAATTGTAGGGCTAAGCTTATGCATTAGCTCATAATAGACCAGATCAGATCAAAGTGGAGTCCCTTGTGCCAAATGCCACTTCACCAAACTGAGCCTTGAGGAAGCAGATGGATCTCCAAGCTGGACCAGCTTTTTCCTGACAACAGGAAATTCCAGTCTTAGCTCAGTCATGAGAAAGCTCTCCCAACCTTAACCCTAACAAAATAATCTGAGGCAACCTAGAGGTTAGCCAATTAGTTTTTTTTTCTATTGTTTCTTTTTCTCACCTTATAAACCCAGGGTTCAACCATTGTCCAATATATCCTCCTTCTATTCTGTAGAACAGAATTGCTCCAATCATAAATTAAAGCCACTTACATCTGTAACAAAACTGGTTGTATGTAGAGAGCCTGCAAACGGCCTTATAAGATGGCGCCGGCATCCGGCCGGCTGATTAGTAAACAATTGCCACTGCACATGCGCCTAGGCTAAAGACCAGCCCCGGAGTCACGTCATTCGGACACGTCATATGGCCTGATTGGCCTCTGCAAATCAGGAACCAACACGCCACCCAGATGTAACCTAAAGGATATATAAACCGTGCCATTTTGGGGCTTGGGGTCTT